>PVHP010000159.1:104096-190814 GCA_004024765.1 Zapus hudsonius
CTTCTTCTTCTTCTTCTTCTTCTTCTTCTTCTTCTTCTTCTTCTTCTTCTTCTTCTTCTTCTTCTTCTTCTTCTTCTTCTTCTTCTTCTTCTTCTTCTTCTTCTTCTTCTTCTTCTTCTTCTTCTTCTTCTTCTTCTTCTTCTTCTTCTTCTTCTTCTTCTTCTTCTTCTTCTTCTTCTTCTTCTTCTTCTTCTTCTTTGGAGGTAGGGTTTCACTCTAGTCCAGGGTGACCTGGAATTCACTATGTAGTATCGGGGTCTCAGGGTGGCCTTGAACTCACGACAATCTTCCTACCTCTGCCTCCCGAGTGTTGGGATTAAAGGTGTGTGCCACCATGCCCAGCTAGCCTATGTTCATTTTTAAATTATTAAGTTAACTGACTTTTATTTTTCTACACTTTGCTACCTTCTTTCTTCTGTAACATACTTGCTTTTTGAATGGCATTGAACAAGACACCAATGCCATTTGTTTGCACAGGTCTGTGTTGAGTGTCTCATTTAATGGATGCCTTAACTGGACATAGAGAGCTGAAGTTCCTGAGCAGCCACATACCTTTGGTTTGAGTTACAGGAAATACAAGCAGGATGGTATTGAGTGCCTTAGTCATGGAATGAACAAGAACCATTTTACATACTTAATATGAACCCTTCTCCCTCTTGGAAACTACATGAGAGATCTCCATTTGCATATGCAAGTGGAAACATTTTTAGAAGGACCTGACCCTATAATAATTTTTAGAAAAGACAGAATTTTAGCCTCTAGCCTGCTAACTATTGGCAGAATGATAGCCTGCATTTCTAGCAAATATTCTTTCTGCTTTTACTTTAATATGATCTATGCCCCAGTGGGTCTTTAATAAATATTTAATATTGAATTTTGTTCTTGATTGCTTATGTAAACCCACAGTAGAAAGTCTAAATCAGGTGTTTAAGAGAAATCCAGCTACAAGCCTCCATTCATACTAAACTTCCTCAGGCAGATACATTTTTTTCCTTCATTTTAACTCTCCATGCATGTTTAGGTAATGACCATGCTCACCTTCCACAAAGATAAGTAAATTCTAAAGTCTTATCACTGAGTCAAAGTCAATTCCTGAAATATGTAGTTTTTCTGACTCTCCCTTGAAATTCTTCTTCATGTGAGGATCAGTCCTTCCCTTTGAAGGTTGGCTATGCCAGCAAGCAGAGCAGAAGGTCACAGCGAACCATCAGTGAGGTGGGAGCTCGTGGGATTGAGGGTCTTCCAAAAATAGTATCTGCTGTTATCACCAAGTCTTCCATCGCATAGAATAAGCCATGAAGACTTTTCAAATGCTGGCATATTTCCCAGATTTATTCCATATCTGGTGGTCTCTATTTTGGTAGAAAAAAGTCCAAGGTTAAGTAAATAAAGTTCAGACTCGCTGCCCCTGTATGATAAAATGAAGGGGTAAGTGAAAGTTCTCACATTTACTGATTAGAAGTAAGAAGACACATAATCTGTTCCTCATTAAAATATGATGCCCCAGAAAACACATGTTTTAGAGATGCATCCATCTAGATGAAATGCTCATAAAGAAGTTTCCACTTGAGCTGTAATGTCTATTTTACCCTTTCTTGGCCAGCCAATAGTTGATAAGTCACACTAATTGAAAAATTGAAAGTTGTGTATCCTCTAATTTCTAGTTACGTTTCAGACATCACCCTTCCTGCTGATAATTAAAACATCATCACTAAGAGTCTGGACTTCGAAAATTATTTCCCATTGAATTCTGGGAGCTCCCCTTTTCTTTTCCTTGGAAACAAGCAAGTATCTTAGTAGAAGGTGAGACCATCATCTTCCTAGTCCTCCTCCTCTTCATCATCTTTATGGCAGGACATTCTTACTGAAGACAAGAACATTTTGACATTTGAAGCGTGTCTGAAGTTTTATAGCCCTCCCTTAAGTTTCCATATGTTTTAAACCATGCGTGGAAATTTCCATAAGAAAGGCTAGCCCCGCCCTTCGCTTTGATGTACCAGGCAAGAAAGCTCTGTGGAAACTGTTTGGTTGCAGATTCCATAGTCAGAAAAAGATCAGATCCCACTCCCCGGTGGAATTTACTTCATGGAAGAATGTTCTTACCATATCTTCATTCACATTGTGAGCTATACTTATTACATGACCCCTCACCACTTACAACCTGCTCCCAAGTCAAGTTCAACCAAAGAGGTTCTCAATAATTCTAACTGCAGCCACCTTCTGTGTTCCTTTGAAGTCATTGCTACATATTTATGAACATATACATTTTGGCTGGCTTGCCTCTGGAAAATATTATTAAATGGAGAAGCTTGTCTGAGAGGAATTATTTTGGAAGAACATATTCAAATCACTATGAATTCTGAATTAGTGTTTTCCAGGGTAAATCCTATCTAAATAGAGTCACAAAGATGTCCTAGTTCATATAAGTCTGAGACGTTAAAGAATTATGGGTTTGACTCTTCTGTTGAAAGTAGGCAGAGGGGATTAAAACACACATGGAGTTTGTTTGTTTGGTTGGTTGGTTGAAAGTGTGTCTATACTAGAATAAAAATGACTTTTCAAACTATGAAAATCACTTTCAGCTTCTTGTTGTATAGCATTGAATTCAGCACCTTCCTGAATTTGAGACAGTTCAGTTGCTGCTCCGACATTTTACTGATGGAAGGCACCCCTGCCTCAGCTGCTCTCCAGGCCTCTTCATTAAGTATTGTGATCCCCTGAGACCACACACAAAGTGCCCACCCAACTTTAAGTATTCTGGATACAACTGTAGCAGTTTCCTTTTCAATGTTGGAACAAAACACCCAACTAAGAGCCACATAAGTGAGGAAAGGGTTTATTTTAGGCTTACAGTTTCTAGGGGAAGTTTCATCATGGTGGGGGATGCATAGCATGAGCCAGAAGCTAGATTACATTGTCATATATCAACAGGGTGGTAACAGAGAGAGAAAGCAGAACTATAAACACCCAGGAGGACTAATAAACCTCAAGGACCACCCCCAGTGACACACCTCCTCCAGCAAGGCTCCACCACCCAAATTGCCACCAGCTGGAGACCAAGTATTCAAAAAACATGAGCCAATGAGGCACATTTCATTCAAACCACCACATGAACACTGCACAAATAGACTCTATTCTTAGTTGGGTACATTTACATATTAGTTCAAACCTGGATCTAGGTGGACTTTTCCACATTCAACTGGGCCCTAAATATTAAACTTCTGGTCCTGAGAACCAGGTCCAAAGCTGTGTAGTTCTCCTAGCTTAGTTGTACATGTCCCATTTCCTTCTGGGACCACAAATTCACACCTTTAGCAGATATCACTAGAATTGTGACAGATGTGCATTCAGAATGTATTCAATAATTTCCCAAGGTAAACCTAATGATTTTAAGTTGTTTTCTGCTTATAGTTTTGAATGTTATGATCCCTTCTACTTATATTGACAATGGAGAGCTTATTAGATTTCCAGATGTATTACCAAAGTGATTAAGTTATAAGCCACTGGATGTCACTCTTAAGCTATGAAAGTGTAGCTAGCTGCAGAAATAATTTTTGATAACTTCAAAAGAGAGTTAGGGGATGCAGCCAGGAATGGAAACCATGGGAACTCTTTGGATAGGTACATTTGCAGTGTCTATGAACGATGGCCATGTTTGCTCTTTGGTTTCTCTATATTTTCTCTAGGATCAGTTCTCAGTGGCAGTTAACCAGGACTAATAATCAAAGACAATCCCTCCCCACAGCACCAAAAGCCAAAAAGACACACTCATGTATTCATTCAGTATTTCCATTAATCAATGCTATATGCAAAGTATTTAGCTAATGAGCTACAGAATTACAGGAAAGAGTGAGTTTCCATCATGCATCCACCTAACTTACTGGGATTTAACTATGGCAAAAGAGAGTGAAAAGAAAATAATACAAGTAATGGTGCTATAGTTTGAATGTCTCCTCCAAACTTGTGCTGAGATTAAATTGTCATTATAACAGTATTAAGAGGGGAGGCCTTTAACAGGGGATTATGTCATGAGGGCTCTACCCTCTGGGATTAATTAATGCCATTATCAGGAGAGTATGTTAGTTATTAGAGTGGCTTTGTTGTAAAGCGAGCTCTGTCGTGTGTGCTTTCTTACCATTGGACACCCTCTACTGTGTTACATACAACCCAGCATGTAAGCCCTTGCTGGATGCTTGTCCCACACTCAGTCTTTCTAGACTCCAGAATTGTAAGAAACAAGTTTGTTCTCATTATAAATTACTCCATTACTCCCACCCTCAGTGACACGCTTCTTATAGCCAAGCCCTACCTCCAAAAGCTTCCACAACCTTCCCAAACAGTGCCCATAGCTGGCTACCGAGTGTTCAAATACTAAAGCCTATGGAGTACTTCTTGTGTTCAAACCATAACACTCAGTGGATAGCATTTCATTGCAGTTGCAGACAGTGGATAAAGACAACAGGAACCTCTGCTATTCCACTCAATGAACTTGTGCCTCAGAATAATTTTATCTCCTTTCTTTCAGCCTCAACCCCAACTTTTATATTCTTCTCTGGAAGATGCAAACCCCAGCCCCTAGGTTTCTTTGCTGTTTGGCTCTGGTTAGTTACACCAAATTGAGGCACTGGTAGGGAATTGGAAGGTGCTAAAAGGCAGAAGTCGTACTATGATTCCCTCCCATAGAAGCACCAGGCAGGATTCCAGCCCACTTTATCATTTCTTATATCAGTTTTGTAGTCTAGTATTTCCTCTTAGAGCTCACCATCAGAATCCAGGGCCAATCATGTGATATTTTCTGTAGAGACTCAGCTGTACAGTGGTACCTGGGTAATCTGAGTATCTGCTTTGTGAGGGCTTTCCCCAAAACTCTAGGGTTCTGATAATATCAAGTCTTCTCCTTCAAATTCCCGGCTCCCAGAGTCATAGCTGCTTTTCCATCTCCTAGAACCAGGATAATCTGAGCAGTTCTTTTGGCTCTTTCAGACTTCCAATAATTGTATAACCTGTCCCCTGTATTAAATCATCTCTGTTTAAAACACCTAGCATGGATTTCGTTCCTTATAGAATTCTGACTGCGGTAATTGTTCCACCCGAATCACAAATGTCATCTTTCCTTACTCATAGCAGATTCTATGTACTTCTCATACTTAAGAGGTCTTGTAACCATGAGTGAGATTCTAATGCTTATAGCCATATTTTTTTAAACAATATAGGACTAATCAAAGTCAACCAGAAATAGTAGAGTATATATATTCATACAAATAAAGGATTTAATAATACATCAACCTATGGAAACCTAAGATGTTTGCCTTCCATTTTTTTCTGTGTGTGATTTATTTTTAAAATTAAGGTCCTGCTTTATAAATCTGGCTGGCCTGGAGCTCACTATATATAAGTACTTCCTGGTTTGCCTCCTGAGTACTGGGATTTCAGGCATACACCATCACTCAGCTTTCTTTCCACATTGGCTTTAGACACTGAACTTCTCCTAACATGGGTCTGCATGCTGAACTTGTTAAGGTAACAAAGATAATTCTTGCTTTCAGAAACTGTCAATCTAGTAGAAGAAATATGACATGTACAAGCAGTGAGACAATGCATAGCGATGTTTGCTGGGAACAGTGCACACAAGGACAGCCCATTTATCACCTGTTAGTGGTCATACCTCTTGCTATAAATTGGAAGAAGGGAAAGAGAGCAGGTAGTTTGAAGCACAGGCTTTACCAGAGGCTTCTTTCCTTTTCTTGCTTAGAGCGGGGAATTACTGCTATGAATATAAACTGAATTATTTCTTATCTGGAATATGTAGAGTGTTAAAACATTAGAGCTTTTCAGATTTTGAAATATTTCCTTTGACTTTAGTGACGAGTCTGAAAATCTGATATAGAAGATGCCTTCCCCCCAAAAAAAAATAGAGTATCTTGTTTTCACACAAAAAGTTTCAGCTTCTGAAATATTTCAGATTTTAGAAATTTGACAGTGATTCTTGATTTTAAAGATACCTTGGGAAACAAATGCTTCACAGTGAGGTGGTAGAGCATTATCTGCTCTGGGCATTTCATGTTGCTTTTCTCAGCAACTATGGACAACACCTGATTACTTTCTAAGAGCCTCTCAGTGTTACACATTTTTCATTCTTAATCATTAAATGATAACAACGATATAGAATACTGTATTTCTCTGTCACTGTCAAAAATGCAATTATAGTACTTTATTTGAATCTACCCTCCCTCATGTCCTCCATTCTCTGTTTTTCACCATCCCCTTTTCTTTGTTAATTCCCCTTCTACCTTTAGATCAATTTTTAAATTGTACATAGATAGGAGAGAAACAGGAGATATTTGTCTTTGTGTGTTTGTTGTATTATTCTTAACATGTTGATCTCCAGTTCCATCCATCTTCCTGCAAGTGACATGATTTCATTCTTCCTTATGTCTGGATAATGAACCATATTTTCTTAATTCATTCATCTTAGGATGGACATCTAAGCTGATTCCATGTTTTGGCCAAATTGAAAGATGGTAATAATACATGTTCCAAAAGGTTAATGGAGCATTGTTGTCTTTGTTTTGTGCAATTTCTTTTTCTATGTGTTTGTCTTCTTTGTCCAGCCGTAGGAAACATGTGAAGATTTACCCTGGTTCCAATTTCTCTCATCCATGATCCTCCTGTCTCACCTCTGGGGTCAATGAAAGAATCATTGTCCTTCCCACACAGAACACCAGGATGAGAGAGAGAGAGAGAGAGAGAGAGAGAGAGAGAGAGAGAGAGAGAGAGAGAGAGAGAGAGAGAGAGAGAGAGAGAGAGAGAAAGAAGAGAAGAGAAGAGAAGAGAAGAGAAGAGAAGAGAAGAGAAGAGAAGAGAAGAGAAGAGAAGAGAAGAGAAGAGAAGAGAAGAGAAGAGAGAATGATACCTTCCAGCTTTAGTGCAGGAACCATCAGTTCACAGAAGTGTTTGAACCTCAGAGTGTTTCATCCTCTTACCAGGTCATCCATCTTTGAAAGTGGTGACACACCAGAATGAGAGATGACCTAATGGAGAGGGACATCTTCACAAGTTATCATCTGAAGAAGTGGGTTTTTAAAGAATAAGGAGGAGATGTGGTGGTGGTGGGAGGGTTAGCAGTCACCTCTTTTTTTTCAACTATTAAATCTTTTGGGATTTAGCACCTTTCAAATTATATTTGTTTTAAATTCTTCAGAGATTCTCTTAAGAGATTGGAGTTAGAGGAACAGAGAAGGATCTGAAGCTGAGAGAGAATATTTGTTTCCTTTTATTCTTCATGATTTGAATTTATTTGAATAGCTTTTGTCCTGCCAAATGACTTAACTCCAGGAATTTTGTCCCCTGGATTTGGATAGCAACAGGGATGTAGAACTAATTTTCCCTGAAAATGCCTCTCCTGTTACTTTGAACTATATCAAAACATGTTCCATGCATAATTTTATATATTTATTTTCTTTTAAATGGCAACTCATTGCAGATGAATGTGACAACTTGATAGGCACTAATAGGAGTGATGAACTAATTTAAAATGGGTTTGACTTTAGCCTAAAACAAAATATCTCAGAAACTATAGCTTGCAGAGTAGATGGCACAGTTTTTTTTTTTTTTAACAAATGAAAGGCCTAATGAGATACTGATATGCTTTGAATATTGGTCCAGGAGATGGCTGGAAGAACTTGGCTCTTTTACAACATTACGTTACAGACAAACTTCAGTATGGAGTAATATAATTCATATACACCTTAATGGAAACCTCCTGGCTCTGACTCACAGCAAGAAATGAAGCCAGACTTCAGCCTGTATTCTTTTCCTGAGTTTCTAGATTGAAATCTGGGGTTGTGTTTACTTTGTATTTATTTTCTACAGTGAATGATACCAAGATTCCATGTAGAGTTAGGGGCTGCTTCACCTTCCCAAAGGAGCAACATCGGCTTTTCCAGAGGTAAGCCAGGAGAGACTTCATTTTCAAAAATAAAAGACAGGAGTAAGAGCCTACAGAGGGAAAGTGAGCAGGGCAATTTTGCTTTATATAAGGTGTCATCCAACCAGGATATATGAAGATAAATGCTAGATTCCAAGACAAAACAAAACAAAACAGCACCCCTCCCCCAAATAAAAAGAAAAGTGAGATCAAATCCTTAGTTTATAATCTCTCTAGAAAATAAGGGTATCTAAGAATTCCAGACTTGCAGTCAATAGATAACAATACAAAACCAGCTGCTATTGTCACTTGGGCCAGACAACAGTGTATGGACTAGTCATTCAAAGCATGGGAACTAGGGAAAAGGTAACTTTAGTCCTATCTATGTAGCATGATAAAATTATTTTGTGGTAATGAAATTAATGTGTTTTTCTATCCTTACCACTGATGGTGTTAAAAGTAATTTGATTCACAGAGATTCAGCAGAATTCTGTTTTTGAGACAAGCATGGCTGATGCAGTGATAGTTGTTTTAGCTGTGAAAACAGAACCCCAGGCTCCGTGACCTAAGTAATACAGGTGTTTAGGGAAATTCTCCAAGTCCTCTAATTCAGAGAAAACATTGGTGTTTCTGGAAATTACCTGGGTCAGCTGACAAGTATATTGCTTAGAGCAGTTCAATAATTTTTCCAGTTCTTTATTTTGCTTTTGCCAGACAGACACAACCTACAATGTCTGGACATAAAACATAAGCCATAGAGGATTTATTTATTTATTTATTTATTTACTTATTTATTTATTGCTATAAGGCTTAAGATGGCTTCTTCTTAGCTAGGAGTCTCACCTAAAAGTAGAAATAAACATCATTGATTAGGTCCTTGTGCATTGAAAGTGTCCTGGGATGAAACCACAAAGATCTAAGGCTTCATTAAGTCAGGAGCTGACATAGTGCCACATGATTTTTGCAGATTCTGGGGCTTTCATGTGGTGGGGGTGTGTGTGTTCAAAAGTCTTACTAGTAATTGAGTCTAATAATCAGGATTCTACTAGCTTGTGGAGTGGGGAGATCCATTTTCTAAAGGAAGATATTTAGATGAGTATAGTAGAAACATAGTTAAATGCCAAAAAAAAGATGGCTCAAATTAAATAGCAGGGTATGAGTAATGTGTAGAGTCTGTGACAAGTGGGACATTCACAACCCTGCAGAAGGTGACAATCTTTACCCATCACTGGACAATTGACACTATGTGCAGATATCATGGTAGAGGTTCCAGACCTCCCATTTCCTAGCAAAAAGCAGCACTCTGGGTTTTTATAAAATTCTCCAATGTTCCATGTTGGCACCCTCTTGGGAACCAATTACTAACTCCCCCATCTCCTCCTCTCGAATTCATTCCCAGTTAAGAAATGACACAGGAGCAGGACAGATGGAGATCAAGATGTCAACATTATTACTGATAAAGCTGATTGGAGAAAGGGGCTGGAATCTGCAGCCAAGTCTATTTTCTAATTCCCACTCTCAGAAGGAAGCACAGATATTCACAATTGCCTTGGGAGGGGAGAAGGGACGAGAACAAGAGGCACATGGTACTCTGAGATGAACACAATAACAGTTCTCATGAAAGGAGGATGCATGAACATCAGAGCTAACTTCCCTACCCATCAGGGAGGAGAGGTTCCCAATCCTAGTGACCATGTGCAAATATAAGAGCCGCAGCCAGAGGAATGGGAATTCTACTCTAAAAGCAAGATCCTTTTAAATAATGTTGTGGACTCTGCCCACAGATAACCATTTTGCAACCTCTATGGACTCCTGTTTTAAAATGTGTTTTAAAGTCTACAGTTTGCATTTTTGGGGGGTGAACAAATAGCAGTAATACTGTTCTAGGTATAAATACTAGATATAAAGTTTTCTTCATTTTTAGGGGAATTCAGCATATCACTTAGATGATATAACTGTTTTCTACTCTGTAGGGACAGTCTATCATGACAGTGTTGGAAAGTAGATTTCAGTTGCTCTCCAGCCCCTATACTTTATCTCCCTGATCCCATTCAAAGCTGAGGGGTGCCGTTCATCCTGGTTCTCTCCCACGTAGGCTTTAGTTTCACATTTGCTGCCTTCCAGTCTCTTCCCCTGACTTACTCTTCTGATGTAACATCTGCAGTCATTTTGCTGATGGTGGTTTTGATCCCTCCGTGTTCCTGTCCCTCCTCCCTTACCTACCTCCAGCCATCCTCCCTGGAGAGGTGCTAAGTAAACACTCCACTGAGTTCAAAGCAGAGACCCTCTGACATTGTGAGCCCCCCCTTCAACTTTCTCCAGACCCTTAAACAGGAAATGGCATTCATAGGTTTTCTATTTTCCGTGGTTCTGGCAATGCTTATTATGAAGTACATTTTGCAGTGGTATTGGCTGAGCAGTGATATTTGTCATAACGACACAGGTCCTGTTCTCCAGGCTTGGCACTGTGAATGGGCGTGCATTCAGCACAGCGAAAAACAAAATGATTTTTTGCTGCAAACATTTTAAAATCCCCATGATGTGATTGAATCTCAAGAAGTATAAAATCTGGCTTATACATTTCCGAACTCCTCTCCTAGAATCCTAATTGACTAAAAACAAACCCAATCTTTTAAATGTTACTGCAGTGGTGGTCTAGGTTATTTCTGATGTGCAACCCTCTCTTACTGTCCTATGGTATGTTTGTGACAAACAAATGATGCCCACATATCAGTAGGACCAGCTTTTTCTTGTGTACTACCCTGGAATTTCCTCATCTCCAGCTTTCCCTCACCAATATCAAGGGAGCTCTAGAGGGTCAGGGTTCATTAAAGGGGGCACTAAACAGGATGCTGGAATTTATGCCTCATGGTGTTCTGTTTTGTTCAAAGATGACCCTATTGCATAGATTTACTGTCTATGTGGAAGAGGGAGGGAGGAGGAGGATCTTAGGACAGACTTTCCGTCTGCTCAGCTGTGGGCTTTGACCAGCACTGCCCAGTAGGAAAGTTCATCTCCACCAGAACAGTCCAGAAGGCTAGGAGCTGAGCCCTGCCAGCCAGGACTGTGTAGTGAGCGAGTTATATACGCTGTATGCTGAACACCAGGCAAGCACGGCCTACTAAAACTCAGCTGTGAAATAGCTTCCATTTATTGAGTACCTACTGTGTTTTTGGAACTGTTGAATGTATCTCACATAGCGTCGCTTTAGTTTACTTCTTGCTACATCTATGATGTACAGCATCTCATAGAGGAAGAAATGCAGACTCAGTCATTGAAGATAGTCAAGCCTCACAGCTAGTGAGCAGTATTCCAGGCTTTCACCCAGGGAATCCAACCCAGTAACTGCCAGTTCTGTCCATTTACCTTTTCCTGCAACTGGGCCTTCACTGAGACACTCTATTTAGCATTCTAATTCCGTGTGGGTGGGAATCTTAACACCCTTCATGGTGGGTCCAGAGCTTCCATCTCTGAAGTGAGCTGTATTTGTTTTACCTTGAACCCTAAGTCAGGGACAGTTTTATTGTTAGGGCTGTAGTAACAATCACATAGATGGAGTGGTTTACAGAAAAGAAATTTATTTTCTCACAAGTCTATAGACTGGAAGTCCAAGATCAAAGTGCATCATATTTTATTTCTTTCTAGTCCTTTCTCATTGGTTTGGATGGTTGCCTTCTCCACCGGGCCCTCATGTGATGTTTCCTTTGGGTGCACACATCCCTTGGCATCTTCCCACCATTCTAATCTCTTCTTTTTTTTTTAATAAAGTTCTCTCTTTTTTATATTTTATTTGTTCATTTTCAAGCAGAGAGATACGGAGAGAGAGAGAGAGAGAGAGAGAGAGAGAGAGAGAGAGAGAGAGAGAGAGAGAGAAAGAGCTAGCACCAGGGCCACCACCTTGTGGGTCTGGCTTATGTGGGTCCTGGGGAATTGAACCTGGGGCCTTAGGCACTGGAGGCAAGTGTCTTAACCGCTGAGCCATCTCACCAGCCCATCTAATCTCTTCTTAAAAGGGAATGTTAGAGGTTACTATTGGAGGTGACATGGTGCTTATTTATCAAATGCAAAGCCTTGGGTTCGGTCTCCATCAGAGTATGTGTAGAGGGGAGAGCACATCAGGCAAATTGAATGAGGGCATACCCTAATGGCTTATTTTAACTTAATTACCTATTGAAGGCTATATATCCAAATACAATCATATTTTGAGAGACTGGGGGTTATTTCTCCAATGTGAATTTTGGGGGGACACACTTCAAGCCCATTAAAAAAAGGGACTGAGAACTTGCTGTCAAACAAATTGATTAATCATGGCTCCAGAAATATATCTGATTGTTTTTGACTATCACTCCAGACAATAAACTATACAGAGTACACTGCTGTCTTGAATTACCACATAGAGGAGCCTAGAAATCCAAGCTTGAGTCTTTACCCCCTTAGTCCCTTGATAGCCCCCTATCCTGACTTCTACCTTGCTACAGTCTGAATGCCTGTTTTCCCAACATTCCCACTTTGGAACCAAATGCCCAAGGAGACAATATATGGAGAGGTAGAGACTCTGGGCTGTGCTTAAATCATGATAGCTTCATCCTCTGCATCTTGAAAAAACAGTTGAATGAGCCCCCTGGCCACTTCTACACTTTGATCACACATAGAAGGCACAGCTTATGGGGAGTGAGCCCTTAGTCTCCTGGTAACTTGGTTCGGACTTCCTAGCCTCCAGAACTGTAACAAATATCTGCGTGTTTCCAAATTAAGCAGCCTAGGTATTTTGTTATAGTTGCCCAAACAGACTAAGAACAGTCTGTTTATCTCCCTTCTCCAGTGACCATATTGCACTAAAAAGACCTGAAAACACCTCTCTTTGTGTTCACGGCTGAATAGACAGATGCTCAAGGGCATGTGAACATTTTCTGAACAAAAAATTCTATAAACTCCATTTGTATTACAGATGAATAGATATTTATGTCAGGCTCATCACGTTTACCTTAAGGCCTTTCCCGATTTTTAGAGCATTGAGGTGATTCCTAAGGAAGCTGTCTCCAAATGGTGTTGAAAGCATTGTTTTGGAAGGAGAGGGGCTCACAGTAGAATGTACACCCATAGTTCTGCAATCAGATGGCTGGGTTAGCATCCAGGTGTCTCCTCTCTCCTGAATCACCTCATGCAGTTCTCTTATCTCTTCGTAGAAACACACTTTCCACATAGGCAAATAAAAATAAAAATAAAAAAGAATATCACCTGCTGATAAGTGTGTTGTTCAGTTTAAATTAGTAAAGACATATAATTAAGTTAAAATGATGCCTAGCCCACAGTTGGTGCTCAATAAAGTTTAGCTCTACTTTTTTATTAGGACTAGAGTTTGTAGCATTGTCTTTACTGATTTATCCTAGCAGTATTTATGAAATATACATTTTTGTCATTGTTTTGTCTACAGAAGATAAAAAGTCAAACCCAAAACTGGTTTAGTGTGGAAAGGTGTCTATTGGCTTATAAATAAAGCCACTCAAGGTCATAACAAATTTAGATAGATTTTGATATGGAGCTTAAATGATGTCACCAGAACTCAGTTTTTATCTACACATTTCTCAGCTCTGTTGACTTCATGTTACCTACACTTTGGGTCTCTCTCTCTCTCTCTTTCTCTCTCTCTCTCTCTCTCTCTCTCTCTCTCTCTCTCTCAGCTGATAGACATAGCCATCAGCTCTTTTTAAGAAAGAAGTTTATTGGGTTGGGGAGACAGCTCCATTGTTGAAAGAGTTTGCTAGCAAAGACTTACGGCCTGGGTTCGATTCATGCAAAGCCAGATGCGCAAAGTGGCACATGTGTCTGGAGTGGCAGGAGGCCCTGGCACGCCTATATTAATTCTCTCTGTTCTTTTTTTCTCTCTCTCAAGTAAATAAACAAGATTTTTTTAAAAGTCTATTGACAACCTCCATACATATACACAAAGTACCCTGATCATAAAGCTCCTACCTTCACCTTTTGCCTCCCTTCCCCCAACTCCCTCTACTAAACCTTCTCTCCAACTGGTCTCTCCTTTATTCTGATCTACTCATCCATCATTTATGACTATGCATATGGTTCCAGTATTATGTAGGCCTTGTGCTGCTAACAACGGCCACTGTGATGCCATGAATGCATTGGCTACTTGGGGTCTAGAAGACAGAGTTCCAAAGCATCCCTTCCCATCCTTTGCTCTTACTTTCTTTCCACCACCTCTTCTGCAGTGCTCCCTGAGCCTTGGAATGTGATGGAGATGTCTGAGTGCTGAACACCCAACTGTCACTTCTCAGAACTTTGAGGAGTTTTGAGTCTTCCCACAGTCACCACTGTCTGAAAGGAAAAAACTTGTCTAACCAAAAGTGAGAACAGTACTAATATATGGGCATAAGACCTATTCTTATTCTTTCTTTCTCTTTCCTTGCAAATAAATGATAGTTAAAATATTTTTTTAGAATCTTTCTCTTCTCCTTTTAGATACCACACTAGCCTAGCCCTGCTGTGGTTGTCTGAATGAAATGTTCCCTGTAGGCTCATGTGTTTTGAATACTTGGTGTCCAGCTGATGATGGTATTTTGGGAGGTGGAGCCTTGTTGGAGGAGATGTGTTCCTGGGGCTGGACCTTGAGGTTTATTAGTCCAGCTCACTGGGCATTCAGAGATAGCTCACTCAGACTACTTCCTCCAGGTGAGGTCAAGATGTGGCTTCTTATGTTCTTGGTATCCTTTCTTTGCAGTGATGAATCTTCCTCCCAAAACTATAAACTATAAACCCTTTCCTTCCATAATCTTCTTTGGATTGGGAGTTCTGTCCCAGCAACGAGAGCATAACTGCTATATACTAGGAGGTCTAATCTCTTTTTGGATGCTTTTTCTCTGCTAGATCCTGAGATCATCCATCTATTTTAGACATTTCAGGCTTTGCAGAGGAAAGCGCTTCAATGGGCTAGGCTTTGTTAAGACAGACCTGCCTTACATTTGCTTCTAGTCCATTCAACCCCCACTCACTTGGTTACAGGAACTCTGTACGGATTCAGGCCCAGAATCGCTTCAATTCTACTTCAGCATTTGAGATCAAAGCCCTAGTACTTTGCCTCTTTTATGTACTGTCTCCTTTCAGTTAATACAGCAGAAGTAATTTATACTCAAGTAGTAGTATGGTTCTTGGTTAAAATATCATATTACCTTCATACCACCACTTAATTGCACCTAATTATACATTCCAAATACAACTTTGAGGACATCTACTTGTGATATCATTGTCTTTAAGTTTCAGAATTGGATATTTAATATTTAAGAATGAATAAAAAAGAAATTAAAGGTACATTATATTACTCATGCACTTGGAGAATCTGAACTGGATTGTCAAAACCTCTTGTTAACCACAAAGTAATCTAGTTCCATGGACAACACTTGAATAAAATACTTCATTGGAATCAAATTTTTACTAATATGATTTCCAATGGAAGAATCTGTCCATCTCTCACAAGATGTTTTTAATACAAGCTAATCGAAGGGAATTTGTTTTTTAACTCAAAGCCTGAAAACCATTTTTGTGCTAGGCATTCCTTTCATTAAGAGAAAGAGTAAAAAATATCAAAAGAAAAATTGTCTTTTAATTTGTAGAAGAGAAAATGATGCCCCAGGGACTCAGCACATGCTTGGTGTTACTAGACAGTCTCTAATTGAGCCCACTTCCAATATTCAGGTTCATGAGTTATGTCTTAGAAACTCCCTCTAATTTAAAACACTCAGTAGTTTTGCATCTGAGATTGTCTCCTTCTGAGGGGGACAGGCTAATGATCAAAAAGAAACCTGTAATATAAAGATATTATATTTTCTCTTGTGAGCTTAGTGATTTAAAAAGATTGATATACCAGGTTTTTTGAGATTTAATTTAATGACCTTTCCTGCATGCACCCTCCCTAATTCCCATAATAACACTTTGTTTATACAGTTAATTTTCTCTCCGGCAGGAGTTCTTACATGCTTTAATAACCTTTTCTCATAAATCAACTAGGTGAACTGTGAAGTCTGATGGGATATGGAGTTAGGAAATGTTTCTTAAATATGCCCTTTGGGACTTGGATTGCTCCCTCCTGGCATGTTGTCAGAGGGACCAGGGGCTGGATTGGATAAAGAGGTCACATGACATTGTCACAAGGATTAATACAAAGCCTGGGAAATGGAACATCTGAGAAGGCTGAAGATACCACAGGCTGCTGTCACACAGCACTGAGAGATCCCACTGGATCTGGAAAGGAAGCCATCTCAGAGATGGTTAGCCTGTATAGTGCTAAAAGGCACCAACACAAGCTGCCAAGGGAAATTAGCCATTGATGTTTGGAAAAAGCAGGGGACACTGCTATACAGCAGAGACCAGCAAGGCAAGAAGTGCTCACCTGTGCCATAGTGGTTCTTAACCTAGGTGGGTAATCAGTGGCTCTCTGATTGGCTAAGAGATCGGTTCAGTGGCAACGAACCCTTAACTGGAACTTGGATCCAGGGCAAATTCCACTGGAGAGCAAGAAACTGGACTCTAAATTAAAGTCCCCTCTAACCATGGACCTACAGAGAGGCTACGCCATTAAAATCTCACCAAATTAACAATGTTTGTCCTATTTAACCTATACAGATCTCACACTCTCTTGTAGATTCTGTTTGTATTTTTCAGAAGGCAGCAATAATGGTAGATAACCCAATTCCACCAATAAGACCTGAGATGATGGCTGACACCCAGGCAGGAGATGAACCACTCCTAACTCATCATCTAGGGCCCAAATGAAACCATAGAGGAAGTGGCAGGATGAGGAAGAGAGCTGCCTCCACAGCAAGTCAGACAACCAACATAAAGGTAGTGGAGACAGACACTGAGGATACTCAAAACAGTCCAAAGCAGAAACCCAGAGACTCTTAAGAGTTCAACAGTAAAGCATACTTGAAACTCACCCTTCATGGCTCAGGCAATTTTGTTGAAGAGAAGGAAGAAAGATTATAAGAGCCATGGTGGGGAGAATATCCAGAGACATTGTCCCCTTAAAAAAACCTGGCTACTGTTTATACAATTCATAGCCCTCCATCCCATGGACCGTTACAGCAATCCTACTGAGGAGGGTACTCAGTAGATTGGATTGGGGCCAGGGAAGAGGGAAATGGGGGTACCAACACAAGATTTTTTTCATACAGTGTTTCTAATAATAAATTAATTTTTTAATAAATTAATTTTAACCCCCAAATTAGTAAATGGTGCTATGGGGATACCCCAAAGAGGAGCTTCAGATATTATTTGATCCAGTCAATCAAGTTCTATCAGAGAACTCTTGTTTTCCTTTATCTCTCTTTTCAATAGGCTGTTGTTTGAAGCCATCCAGGCTGTGCTGATTTGCCACAGCAGTCCTAGGAAGCTAACCCTTTGTGATGGTTATTATCTGGATGATTCAAATGCTCCTTGTTTATATTCTGCCCTCTGATGGGGTGGCTGAGACCTGAGACCAGCAACCTCTGAGACATTGCCAACATAGCACCAGAGTAAGAGGGTCAGAGTAATGAGACATACTTCTCCCTCTTCTTGTCTGCTTGTCTGTTCTGACACAGTGATGCTTCTTCTCTCTGGCATAGTGGATAGTTCCCATGGCAACAGTTGGTCATATTTACCATTAAGGCCATGGGATGACTGCAACAGTCCTATATAGCAAACAACGTAGTCGTAAGGAAGAACAATGAGATACTTCTTTATATACCCTTCATCAGGAAATTACCTCGTTGTAGAAGTTCCCAAGAAATCCCATCCAGGTCTCGCTGACTCTAGCTATGACAGGTGTTTAAAGCGAGCACCTGGCATTTGTACTCTCTTACTTGAAGAGTGATTGCTCCAAGATTTCTTCCAAGCCATTCTCCAGTCTACACTGCTGTTCCCTCCTCTCTGAAGTAGATATAAAAAAGAATATTCTACTTGATAGCATATGACCTTCCACCCTTGAGCATCTAAGCAAAGGACTCTCCTTGTATCTCTTCTACTTTTGTTGCACTCACTGGCATGTGGGAATCATCAGGATGAGGTTACTGGACCTGGAGCAATGCATTTGGGGTGATGCGGGAATGTGTGATAAACTCTGGGACAGGCTCAGTGTGTATCCGGGGCCATTTGAGCAGCTTCAAGCTTCACATGGTGCTGGGAGAACATCTCTTCTGAGAATCACAGATACTCAGCCTTCTCCTTTTCTGTGTATTGACCTATGTGTGATGCATGTATCCTCCCTGGCATTGGCTGTTATCTACACAAACTTCTTTACCACAGTATATCAAGATGTGAAAATATTCAAGTAGATTAAGTGAGAATAAACTACCAATTTGCCTTTACTTCAAAGCTTCGTTTTGAATCTCCCAGGGGTGCCCTAGGTTATAGTTCCATTAGCCTGCTTTCCCCAGGCTGTTGTAGCCTTGCCGTTTAAATCAAGAAACTGTTGTACTACTGAAGTTCTCAAACCACAGTGAAGATATTAGATTCTGTCAGCTCACTGCTTGAGGAGCAGTTTAAATGTGTGTGTGGGTATGTGTGTATGTGTTTGTAAAATGTCATTCTTCTCTAATATGTTGGCAACTCCCTCCTTTGAATCCTCTGCAGCAAACAAGAAAGCTGAAGTCCTTTAAGTGGCTTGAGGCACCCTTTTGTCCCCCCACACTTTAAAAATTGAGAATATACAGGAAATTGGTCATATTCAAATCAGGTTATATACTCTTATGTCCCCTCTTCCACTTCCATTCTTCATTCTTTGTTAAGAGTCAGAGTGGGGAGAATATCCAGAGGCATTGCCCCCTCAAAAAACAACAACTGGCTACTGTTTATACAATTCATAGTCCTCCATCCCATGGACCATTTCAGCAATCCCACTGAGGAGAACCCTCAGTAGATTGGATTTGGGGCAGGGAGGAGGGACATGGAGGTACCAACACAAGATTTTTTTATACTGTGTTTCTAATAATTAATAAATTAATTAAAAAAACCCAAATTAGTAAAAGGTACCATTGGGATACCCCAAAGAAGAGCTTCAGATACAGTTTGATCCAGTTGATCAAGTTCCATCAAGGGACGCTTTTTAGTAGGGTCATTTGTAATCACCATGAGGTCATGATTGTACCTGTAAGTCACTGTAGAGGGACAATGCCTCAGAATATACCTTCTCACCCTGTGGCTCTTACATTCTTTCCTCCCCTTTTCCACAATGTTCTCTGAGCCTTGGAGGGTATATTATCTGTTTCCTTTAGTGTTGAGGTCTCAGCAGCATCTGATTTTCTGTTTTGTTGAGTTTTGAGTCTCCTCAGTGTCTTCCACCATCTCTCTGGAGGAGGTTCCCAGGCTAGCTGAGAGAGTAACACTCATATTTAACTTGCCACTTCCTCTGTTACGGTTCCTGGGCCCTGGCAGATGTGATAGAAATGACATGTATGGGGCCAGGAAGTTGGCTTTCTTATGTCATTCTGATGGGTCTCCCCGGCATTTGCTACCATCTGTAAAAAAATATTTCTCTAGCCATAAGTTAGAGCAGCATGGGTCAAAAGAGATAAACATAGACAGTTAGAAGAAGTTTTGATGGGCATAACCTTTCCTTTTAGCCAAAGAACAGGGTCTGTAACCTTCCAAACCACAGGCTTCTTCTCTCAGTACTAGATATGAACTCCCTCTCACGTAGCAGGCCTCATATTGAATCAGAGAGCAATCAGTTGATTGTCCCCATAACTTCTGGGCCCCTCTTGCTTCGGGGTGGTTGTTTTTGTAATTTGTAAGATCCACTGCTTGTTCACTCACATAGCCTTTCTAGCACTGAGAGAGTCAGTTGGCAGGGAGTTGACTCTCATTTCAATTTCAGCATAATATCTCAATGTTCCACTGCCACAGCCTGTGCTGTCTTCAGCAGTAAGGTTTGGCCACTTAGTTTTAGTGGGTAACAAAGTGCTTTGGCAATATCCTGCATTGTTTTGGGAGCCTCATGGGCCTCCCTGATCAACAGCACTGATATTTACCAGCAACAGCCTATGGTTTTAGGGCAAAGCTTCTCCCCTCCTGCAGGTTGCTTCTGCACAAACTATCCCTCCCATTATCTCTGTAGCTCTCTTTCTAACAGAGCTGTATATTTAATCAATTAACAAAGAGGTGGGTTTCTATGGTACTGATTAATGCTATCTTTAGTTTTTTGTTTTGTTGTTTTGTTTTAGGCCAGGGTCTCACTCTAGCCTAGGCTCACTCTTTAACCCAGACTGGCTTCCAACTCATCATAATCCATCTCTCTCAGCCAATTGTGACTGGAATTAAAAGCATGGACCCACACACAGCTCCATTTTGCCATTTTTTATGGACCTATCCACCCTGACCCCTATACTCATAGTTAAAAGATTACATCGAAGTCTCTGACTATACAAGGAAGGAGACAGAGAGGGCAAGAGGTGGAAGGAGCCAAGTTTGTAAAACTGTTCCCTTTCAGTCTACAGGAAGCTTCTTGTCTGCTCAGCGGAACTTGGAGCCCAGCCAGCATCTGTAGAAGCTGCAGGAAGTGTTGTCAGGAAGGAAGCTATTGACCAGTGAACATAGAGCCCCTCGGATGCCATTGGTGTCTTTCTGGACATGCCTTGGGGTTATCAGGTGAACTTGTCAGGCCTCTCGTTTGAAGAAAATGCAAACAATGTCGCCTGAGAAGCCACAAAAAGAAGGGCTCTCAAAGCAGTCTGAGAAATAGTGGAGGCAAAACAACAAATGAAAATAAAGCATTTCCTTTCAGAGAATTATATGTGAAAGCTGTTTCCAAGGAACAGGAAATAGCCCATTCATTACACACAAACTTTTTCCTCAGGTCTGGGTCCTGGGGGCACCCCTGAAACTTACCTAGCAATCATAGGTCCAATCTCTGGGGACCCAAGTGTGCTCCTTTGTATATTTCAGGATTAAATGTGGAACATCTTGCTGTGAAAGTTGGGACAAGCTGTCATAGGGTTCTGGGGGTGTTTACCACAACTTTGTTTTGTTTTGCAAGTTTAATATCCTTTCTATCCTAACATTTGATGTATTTTTGTATACACACTCCAATGACTTAGTGGATTTTGAAATTCTGAACTTTGGTGGCTCATTTACAAGTAGATCTTTTTTATTTATTTTATTTTTTATATTTTATTTATTTTCAAGCAGAGAAATACAGAGGGAGAGAGAGGGAGGGAGGGAGGGAGAGAGAGAGAGAGAGAGAGAGAGAGAGAGCGCACCAGGGCCACCACCATGTGGGTCTGGCATATGTGGGTGCTGGGAAATTGAACCTGGGGCCTTAGGCACTAGAGGTAAGTGCCTTAACTGCTGAATCATCTCTCCAGCCCAGAGCAGTTCCTTTTTGCACATTAAAAAAAAACTTTGTTGAGGAAATGTTAAACTTAAAACTAATGTCAGTTCTTCCAGGGACGAACGAGATCCTTCAAAATTGAATATAAAGTCAAAATTCCTATGCTTCTGAAGAGGTTAACAAGTACCACGATTAATAATTTAGAGGCTCAACAAATACTGGCCTTTGATAAGCCTCAATACTCAATGTATTGTGGGAAAGTGAGTGGAAGGGAGGTATCATAGGTCTGAATTCTATAAGCTTTTGATTTTTCCCCATCTGCTCCCATCTCTCCCACCCCCCTCAAATTCTGACACATGACTTCAGAGGCCTTGCCATTCAGTTGTGTTATAATTAAACAAATTTATTTCTAGGAGTTAGATATTAGCATTTTAAGATGGGGTTTTCTACCGATGTGACCTACTCTTCAATGTCAAACTCCAGCTGTTACTATGACTAAAACACATAAAATTGCTATGATTGTTGATCGTCATAGTTCACTTGACTGGCTTAAAAAAACCACGTAAGAGACACACCTCTATACATTCCTGTGAAAGCATTTCCAGAGAGGTTTAACTAGGAGAGAAGGCATATTGTAAATTTGGGTGGCACAATCCCATGTGCTGTGGTCCCAAGCAGAATAAATGGGGTTAAAAGGAGAAAAACAGCAGAGCACTGGAATTCCCACTTCTTTGCTTCCTGTTCTACTGAGATGTGAGGAACAGATGTAACATATCCTGCTGCCACAAAGCTATTTGCCACAGTACCTTCCTCACATGTTGGACTGTATTTACTCAAAACCTCTTCTTAAGTTACATCTCATCAGGTATTTGGTCACAGCAAGAAAAGTAATTAACACTGATGTTTGGTACTGTTAAGTATGATTATGCCTACCTGACGATGTGACTGGTATATCTTGGAAATTGGATTGCAAGAGAAAATTTTTGACAGTTTGGACCTGTGGACTAGAGAAGCCCTTGAGTGATTTAAGCTGAGGTTTATGGGCCTTCCTGATAGGCGCTCAGAATACCAGAATGCCAATAAAAGTAGACAGCAAAGGCCAGGCCCATGAGGCTTCAAGAGGGATCCAGGATCTCTAGTGACTATGTCTGAGACTAAGGACCTACCTGTCTAGATTCTGCCCATGTCTCAAACACTTGGGTGACACTGAGTTCAAACATAAGAAATTAAGTGGCAGAGGAAATCTCAAGACAGCATAGCATCCAGGCTATTGAACAGTTTTTGCTCACAGCATTTACCCAGGTTTGCAGTGAGAGGGAGCAGCAAATGGAGCAGGAAGTTGTGAAAATAAAAGTGCAGCTTGGCAAGGAAAGGAGCATGAATCTAGTTAAAGTTGCAGACAGAAATATGCAGTTTGGTGCATAAAAGAACTTGAACATGATTAAAGTTGAAAATAGAGTTGTGTTGACAAAACAACTGAAATTGTGAAAGACACTAGCACTATTAAGGAGAAACATAAGACTTCGCATTATTGGGACAATAGGAACAGTGATATAAGGGCAGGGTGTAGTAGCAATGTGAATTCACTGAAAGCAAAACACCTGAAAAGATAGAGCCTTGTGGGAACTAGGAGCCCACTGAAGCACTTTGCCAGGTTCAGCCGTGCAGGCAAACAGAGGCTGCTGCAGCTCTGAGTTCTAAGGCCAGGTTACATCTTAGGCAGGCAGAACGTGACATTGTCCATGTGATGCTGATTTTGGCAAGCATGAAAACTGCAAGTGTTATGGAGTCACCGTAGCTTGCACTAAGGTTCTAGGTAGCTGTGAGGGTCACATGACTTATAGCAGGGTCAGGGTTTGTGTAGAGCTTTTAAGTGGGATGTGCTGTGAAGATGAAGCATAAGTTTAAGTGGAGACCCCATAATACTAAAGATTCCAAAAACATGGGAGATCTGCCAAGGAAAATGGCAGGCACAAAGTGGAACTGTCTGAAAAGAGAGACCTTAATTGCCATAGGTAACATCTGGAAGCATAGAGCTATCAAAGTAATTGGATCCCAGGTGATTCTGTCACAAGCCTCAGTTACCAGACATGGAGCTGTAGAGAGAACTGAAGGTTTTGCTGTTTGCCCTGCTATGTTTTGATCTTGCTTTTATCCAGTCATTCTTTCCTTTGCTACCATTCATCCCTTCTGAAACAAGGATGCTTATTTTGTGTCATTGTATGTTGGAAGTATGTAAGATTTTGGTTTATAGGAATTCACATGTGAGAGATTTGCCTTGAGTCTCAGAAGAGATTCTGGGCTTTTGGAAAATGCTGTATCTGTTAAGACTTAGGGGAGACTTGGAAACAAACTATATATTTTTCATTACGAGATGGCCTTGAGCCTTTGATGATGAAGGGTGTAATCTTATAACTTAAGATGTTTGGGTGCCAAGTTGACATGGGCTGGACTTGTGATAGTTAATCTTTATTATCAACTTAACTGGATATAGAATCACTGAGGAGCTGTTTCTGTGTGTGTACCTGTGAGCACATATCTAGATTGTTTATAGAAGGGAATGCTCATTGTGGTGGCTTGAATGTCCCCCATAGACTCAGGTGTTTTATTAAAGGTTATAACTTGGATTTCCTACTGCTTGGCTGGAGGAGGTGTCACTGGGAGCAGATCCTGGAGTCCAGCTCTAAAGTGTCACTGGGAATGGGTCTGAATTCTAGCCCAAAGGTATGCAGAGAGATTTGAGCTCTGCCAGTGTCCCTGCTGCTTGCTGCCAGTTTGTGCTTCTTCTTTTTGGTGTTTGCTGGTTGGTGATGGTTTCTCTCTGCTTGGATGTATGGGAGCAGCTTCATCCACAACTAAAGAAACTTCTCCCTGGATCTGTGAGCTTGAAATCAACCCCTTCCTTCCATGCACAGTCTCTGGTTTGGATGTTTGTTCCAGCAATGTGAAGCTGTCTACAACACCCATTTTGAGTGTGGGTCGCATCATCTCAGGCTGGGGTTCTGGAAAAAGCCAGCAGAGCACTGGCATTCCATTCTCTCTGATTCTTGTACTGTGATGGCACTAAACAGTACTATATGCTCCCAGCACCACAGGGCCACCTGCCACTATGCCTTCCTCGTCATGATTAGCTGGACCCCTCAAACAATTTGCCAAAACAAATTTCTACTTGTTTGACTTGCTTCTTTTCAGGTGTTTTTCACAGTGACACAAAAACATCATCAGTATAATGACCTTTCCATGCGCCATCCTAAAAAAAACAATATTATTTTAAGAACAGTTCATTCAGAGATACATAACATTATAACATTTTTGAGGCTTTTTTTGTTTGTTTGTGACAGAGTCTCACTCTGTAGCCTAAGCTGGCCTCAAATTCAGGGCAATGCTCCTACCTCAGTCTCTAGAATGCATGTGCTTTGTGACCAGGTCAGAGATGTAGAGAATAACCCTCAAGATTCTAAATCAAGTATATACAACCTTTTGGAATTGAGACACAATATAATCATTTACAAATGTGCTGTTCTGCAATCACAGCTGTCCTACAATGCATGCGGCCTATGGGCTGCAGATTGTATACACCTACTCTAAAGATTGCACCTGCATATTAGTATTATGAGGATATTCTTGCCCTTCTCTTCTGATGCATGTGTGCTAAAGTTATCTGGTGTATGGGCTCAGGAGTGTATGAATCAGCTTTCTGTCACTTTAGCAAATTCCAGGGATAATCAAGTTATAAGGAAAACAGTTTAATTTATTGTATAGGGTGTGCATTAATGTGTGTGTGAGTGTTTTGTGTACATGGGCACATGCACAGGTGTGTATTAGATGTGTGTCTGTGCATGTGGTGGCTAGAGGTTGACATTGGACATGTTTTAGTTTCTCTCCACCTCCCTTCCCCAGATAAGGTCTTTGACTGAACCCAGAGCTCACCAATTCAGCTAGACGAGCCAACAAGCACCAAGGATTCTCCAGTGTTTCCATATCCCCAGCCCTGGGGTTATAGGGGTACACTGCCATGCCCAGCTTTTACACAAGTGCTGGGGATCTGAACTCAGGTCCTGTGTTTACTGACTAAGCTATCTCCCTAGACCCAGAGAAATGTCCGTTTTTGCTCACAGTTTCAAAAATTTCAGTCCATGATCAGTGAGCCCTATTTTCTTTGGGTATGTAAAGCAGTATGTTATGGTGGATTGTGTATGACAGAATAAGCTGATTAATGATAGTAATCAAGAAGTAAAGAGAAAGAAGAAGAGGCTAAGTGGCTGAAGTCATCTCCATCGAGGGCACAACTCCAGTGGTCTGACTTCCTTAAAGGCCCCATCACTCCCTAATAGCACCACGTGGGGCTTTGGAAAATAGTTAATATCCAAACTATATCAGAGAGGAATTTTCATGAGGTAGTAAATTTATTTAGTTAATCTTATAAAGCAATGTTTCAATTTTCCAAAGCGCTTAAACTTATTTAGATGATTGGGAACAGCGCTGTTTGCTGTGAATTCTTGCTGATGCTTGCTTGGTATCATCAGATCTGTTCATTGTCAAATATCCACCTACAAATAGAATTAATCATAGTGAAAAAGATGACAGGGTTTATCATTTTTATAAAGACTATAAAAAGGAAACTAAAGTGATGGATAGTATGCATAAACCATTTTTTAAAAGTGAAATACGTATAAAGCTCAGCATGATGACCGTAGGAAGCATGGGGGACAGGATTGGATAGGAGTATATAAGTATTGGTGACCTTCTAGTTTCACAACATGACTAGAGATGGCTGGTAAATACTATTTCTGAGTGTTTCTGTAAGGGTGTCTCTGGAAGAAGTTAGTTTCTAAGTAAAGATGGAGATTGCCGTCTTTTTGCTATCCCCTTACCACAAGCTGCATAAACCAATTCCTATAATAAATCTTTGTATATCTCTCTCTCCTACTTGTTCTTTTTCTGAGGAGGATCAGTTCATACAAGTATTATGCATCACATGTTATACACATGAAATAATATAGATTTATATATATGTATACTATTTCATATTATTTGAGATTTACAGAAAAATATCTTATTTTTCTCCAATTAGAGTTGAGATACTGGAAGTGACCCAGATATGAGCTTCATTAACTTTTAATGAAACTAAGAAAAACTGCAGAGGTGGAATGAATGAACAGAGATGTGGCACTGAGATGATGTGTTGACAAAAAAGGGTATGTGGTGGATTGAATGAGGTGTCCTCCATAAACTCATGTGTTTTAAATGTTTGGTTCATAGCTGATGGCAATTTAGGAGGTAGAGCCTTGCTGGAGGAGGTGTTTCATTGGGGTGGGCTTAGGAGTGGTATCTCCAGCTTCCCCTTGCCAGAGTTTCCCTCACTGTCTTGCTGTTTTCTACCTGCTGCGGCAGAGATGATGTGCAGCCTCAGCTCATGCCATGATTTCCACTGAAATTGTAAAGTTCATGAATCTTGTCTTTGGGACTGTAAGCTGAAATAAGAAAAGATTCCTCCCATCAACTGCTTTTGGTCAGGTTCGTTGTCCCAGCAACAAGAAGGTGATTACATTAGAGGGCTATCCTCACTTCTGACCTTGTCTCAACTGTCACTTATGAAGAGTGTGGTTTTGGAAAAGTAACTTTTTTACCAGCCAGATTTCACATGCCCTTTCTGTAAAATGAGGAAAATGAAGAGTGTGCATTTCTATGGTCATTGCTGTAAACATGGCACCTTTCAATATTTACTATTTGTTTTGCAAGAACTTTTGTTGGCATATGAAGGTTTAGAGAATGGATATATTTACTCTGGAGCTCAAGCACCTTTAGGATGGAAAGCATTTGTTCCTTCTTTCCTTATCCCTAAGAAATAAAACTCCATCAGAATGGACTGGAATTGCTCTTTGCCCAGCCAGTGGGGCAGAAATGCATCATTAAACCTGGAAATAAAATCCTTTTGATAGAAGAATGATCTGGGTCAATGGACTTGTGACCAAATCATCTGTAAGATGATAGACACACTAGAAGACTGTTTATATTTTTTGAACTTAAGAGGGCATCTCAATGTGGTAACAGACTGGGCCCCCACCAAGCTTGGCTATGGCAGAGCTGAGTGAAAGTTTTATTCTGAATATCATTGGGTGAAGAGTATACACTGTGCACAATACTACCTGTAAAACCAAACAGATATTAAATGAAATTATTTCCACATTTTTTTCAGTAAGCTGGCATATCTGTGAAGATTCCATATCATTCAGGGTGCAACACTGTGCTGTGCCACCAGGGAATATATTTGTGTTCTCGTTTCCTTAGACCTTGTGAAAGGAGAGAAACACTAAATAACTCAGGAAGAGGTTAACCCAAAGGAATAGGTTAAAGTCTTCCAAACTGCATTTAGAGGTCTTAAAGATGTTTATGTAATTTAAAAATGAGACAATAACAGAACAAATGCCCTTATTCCTATTATATAAGACTACTTGTCAACATATTTTTAATACTTGCCTAACTTTTTAAAAAGGAACAAAACATCATAAATCAATTTGAGCTCTCTCTGCTAATTTTTTTTCCATCCCATTTCTCTTTCTCTCCTCAACCCCACAGAGGCAGCTGATAACAGCCTGGGTGTCATCCTGCCTTCCATGCTTTTGTACCCTAACTATATAGTGAGACACCCATAAACAATATAAATAATATATATCTTTTGTTTGTTGAAGTGAAAATTGCATCATCTGTACATATTTTCCCTTAAATATATATTTATTGTCCATAATGAGTTACATTATTCAGTGGGCAAACAATGAGTTGTTATCCCCAATTCCCCAATGCCCCCCTCCCCATCCCCAATCAGCTGGATATCCTCCTCTGTGGGCTGACTGGATCAGTCCTTGTGGCAGGGGACCCTGGATAGCCTAGTACTCAGCCCGGTCCTCCTGGCCCAAGTGCATCTGTACATATTTTACTGGGATTTTCTCAGAGGTTTTCTTTTCAGTTCTATCATCATGGATGCATATAGAGCTAGATAATGAATTCTATTATATATTATGTGATAATGTAGCATAATATAAGCACCATATATAGGCTTAAGTATACTTTAAGATATGCTGTTAATTTTAACTAAAGATGTGAACATCCTTTTTGACAGCCCTCCTACTTTAAAGAAATACAGGAAGCATATAGCATCAACATTTATAAGGTAGCCAGATGCCTCTGATATCACACTGTGTTGTACTAGAGTCAGCTTGGTTTAAATAAGATGTAACTATGATAATTTCAGGAATTTTCAAGCTAGTTATTAAACACAATTATGATAAAATTCTACAAACTTATAATGGAATAAACTAAATGCTCAAAACTCATCATTTCCTAATTATTTCCCTACATTTTACTATTGTCTGTATTCCTGCAATGATTCATGCTTGTTGTGTTTGTGAGATGGAAATGTGATTCAATACTGTCATACTACATACCAACTTTGTGTTATGATTTTAGTTTAAGAATAGTCCTGAAGGAAGTATTTACACCACAGAAATCAGCAATGCTTCCAAATCAATGCTAACTTAATTATTGTGTTAATTGCATAAATCAAGGTTATCCATAGTCAGCCACATACTGCTGGAATAAACCTCTAAACCAGGCACAGTTTATGGGAGGAAAGGATTTATTAAAGCTACAGATCCAGGGGAAGTTCCAAATGGCGAAAGAGAGAGGCTGGCCCTCTTTCACAAGTCCAAGCAGAGAGAGAGAGAGAGAGTGAGAGAGAGAGAGAAATAGAGAGAGAGACCATCACCAATAACACACACACACACACACACACACACACACACACCAGCGAATATGCTTTAGGGAAGGGTCTTGCAACCATTTCCCTGATTTGTTTACTCCCTAAGTCTCTGGAATTTCCTTCCTGCACAACCCTCCCAGGAAGCCTCCTTATATCCTGCCCCCATACTGAGAGGGCTGCCTTCCAGTAAGCAACCTCAGAGTCCCACCCAACATTACTAAACAGCTCAAGTTGACAACAAAATTTAACCATCACAAAGAGCTATCAAACCTTTTCTATAAAGGTCCAGCTAGTAAATATTTTAGACTTTAGCTGGCATGATCTTTGTCAATATTCCTCATTCTCCTCCCCGTAATCTATAATCTTTTGAAAATGGGGTAGAAAAAGCCAATTGACTAATAGGCCTTATAAAAATAAGGGCCTGTGGACTATAGTTTGCTAACCTAATTTAGACATTTAAAAAGCCAAGGACATTTAACTTTCAAGTGAGTTGTATACATAACCTTTACACTGTGAATAGTGGAAAACTTGAGGAAATGCTTTTTCAGTATTTGAAAACTATTACCCAGTTCAGCAAAGAAGCTGTAGCCTCCACAAACAAATCAAGTCTTGACATATTTTAATTATTTATTTTACATTCATCTTACTACCATAAATGAAAATAGCCAACATTCATCAGGAAGTACACCTGGAAATTTGGTTGTTAAACATTCATCAACACGACTTAATCAGAGCCATTAAATGTATGCAGAAAAGAAGCCCTCCTTCATCTGACTGAGATATTTTGTTAACTTGCATCTGTTTCTTACACATACCCTCATATCGTTGGCACAATTCTTTATTTTGTTGGTTTTTTTTTTTTTGGACTAATGTGTGGTTTTCTTGAAACTTAAAACCACTTTCAAGGTGTTATAAATATTATGATTATCATATCAATTTTACATTCAGATTCGCCACCAGAAGGTGAACCACTTGAAGTCAGGGTGCATGTTGCAGTTTTTCTTTCTGTGCATCAGTAAATTTCACTTGAAAGATGGCTTAATATTAATAACTACCTCATAGGTTTGTAATAAGGACTTGTGGTAGTTACACTCTCATTGATGAGACAAAACACCTCAACAGAAATAGGTCATAGGAGGAAAGGGTTTATTTCAGCTTATGGTTTCAAGGGGAAGTTTTATCATGGTGATGAAATCATGGCAAGTAGAGGCTTGGCATCATATCCTGTTCCATCAGCTAGGAGGTAGCAGCAAGAGTGAGCAAGCCAGCACTAACAAGCTGGGCCAATAAACCTCAAGATCCACCTTTAGTGACACCCCTCCTCCAGCAAGGTTTCACCTCCCAAAGGCTCCACCAGCTGGGGATTGAGTTTGATGCTTAATCACAAACATATGATGCTATGGAAGACATCTCACATCCAAACCACCACAGGACTAAACAAGATAATATGCATAAATGTATGGCATGGCACCTGGTATGCCGTAAGCACTCAGTGAGGGTTAACTCTCATAGCTGCTCTTGAGTAGCAGTAGTATTATCCCCATGATCTTTAGTATTGTGGTAGCTTCAAATCTCCAAAGAGTTCCTGGCCTACAACAGGAACACTCAAGTTTTAGAGTCATGAATATGTCTTCTTTTTAACCTATGGAATGTTCCAATTAAAAAAATAATCAAAGTGAAAACTGCTTCTAATGCCTCTTAGCAACAAGTTGTTGGGTGGTGTGGTGATACTAAGATAAATGAGTAAGACATAAACATGGCTCCTTGCTGCAGAGAGCTGACAGGCTGATTGAGGAGGTTGATCCCCCCTCTAAATAGCAGATGGAAAGTGCTGTGAAATAAAAGAGGCAATTAGAACCAGGGTGTTAAAGATCAGGGAAGATACTGCTTTCTCTGGTGACAAAGAAAGCCTGAGGATGAGGTGAATCATTCTGCCTCTCCTTATTTACAAACAGTTTTCTTCCTATGAAATGTTCTTAATCTCCTTCACCTATGCATCAGAAAAACATCTCCTGTCTGGAATGATAAAATCAAATTCTACAGTATGAACAGCTCTAGTCATCCTTGGAGAAACTGGCAGCTTCCATTCTGTAAAGGTTTCCCAAGTTCCTAACAACCATGAACAGTACTCCAACATCTCTTAAAGTGCTGTAGCAAGCCACTCTGGGAATGTTTCATGGGCACATTAACATTCTCCATATCTGATGGGACATCTGCCTAGAGAGGGCCTGCAGTCCATCTTAACAATAAGTCTCCCAAAAAGTGATCTCCGCTGAGCTAGGCTCATGTGAAATGACCTCACCCAAGTCCCCCTGGGCCTTTCCTCTCGGCACCTCTTGTGATGGTTCTGATCTATGAGGTGCTGGAGGGCTCTTGCCACATGCTCAGGAAGAGTCTGGAGAGAAATCATGATGCCAAAAGAATGGGTTTATGATATTTTTTGACTTCAAGAAAAGCCTCCACAGTCTATGAGGGAAGTCCCTGGGTTGGGAAGTGTAGCTGATATCAGACAGTATATTTCTTTTTTAGCTATTGTGTTTCTGAGAGGAATAATAAATGCCTATATCATAATTGACAAAGCTGTTAAAAATGTGACCAGACAGGGAGCCTTCAAGAATCTTATTCCTTCTTCTCAAGTCTAGAGCTTGGACTGAACATGAAGGAAGTGGTTCAACCCAGCAGATACCTCTCTAGCCAGCCACAGGCCTGTAAGAGACACACAGCCAGCAGGCCCAAGCAAATGCTAACTCTAACCTGCACAGTAAAGAATGCAAGACCAATGGATATATGAGTGTAACTACTGTAAGAAATGCATAAATTCTTCTTCACAGAGGAGAAGCAGGCACAGAGGTAGAGAAGACGGCAGAAGTCCTCACCCAAAATTTGCTTGAGAAAGGGACATTGCTATTTTTGGAGCAAGGTCTTGTGCAGAGAAAAAAAATGGTTCCATATTTTCATACCTACTCTTCAAATGAAATTCTGACTGATCAATGAGCACCCTGCACTCTGCCTACCCTCCTCGGCTGTAGCCTCTCCTCTCTTTCCTTTGCTTTTTAACTTTCATTTATGTTCTTTTAAAATTTTGTGTCAGTTACTTTCTTACTGGGACAAAATACATGACCCAAAGCAGTTTAAGGAAGGAAAGGATTTTTTTGTTTTGTTTTTGGCTTACAGTTTAAAGGGGAAGGCCATCATGGCAAGAGCAGGAAGTCCATTTCACACTAGCCAGGGAGGAAGTCAAGAGTAATGAATGCTTCCACTCAGCCAGCTCTCTCCTTTTTATACTGTCCAGGGACCTATTCCATGGAACAGTGCTGCTCTCAGTTGAAGAGGATCTTCCTACCTCAATTTACCTAATCAAGATAATCTCTCATAGGCACACCTAGGGGCTCACCTAATCTAGATAATCCCTCACTGGTAATCCCAGGTTCTGTCTAGTTCTGTCCAATATAAAGCATCACAGACATACTTCATTTTTCATTTTCCTTTCAGCACTTACTTATTGAGTGCCTAGAGCATGCTGGTGACAGGATTAGGAATCTGACAGCCACAGGATAGACCTTCAAGAAGCCAAAATCTTTATAGGTAGATCTTTTTGGAGGGCAGTATTTAAGTTGAGTCTTGAAGACAGCAGTAAGAAGAAAGTGGAGAAGAAGGAAGAATAGAAGATGAAGGTTTTTTTCAAGACTACTTGAAGAATTGCCCCGTTGTGCCCAGAGAAGGCAGCCAGAACCACTAACCAAGGACTGGCCTGTTGATTTCATCTTTGTATAAAAAAGTGGGTAGCTCCTGGCATAGGATCACATGCCTTTAATCCCAGCACTTATGAAGGCAGAGGTAGGAGGATTGCTGCAAGTTCTAGGTCAGCCTGGAACAGCAGAATGAGTTCCAGGTCTGCCTAGGCTAGAGGGAGACCCTGCCTTGAAATCTGCAACAACAACGTGGGTAGCTTCCCAGACATTTTTTTTAAATGAATTTTGATGTTCTTAAAGCTTGGCTATAAAAATATCCATGAAGAATTGGTCATAGGAAGGGCACAGTTCTTCTGGATCCGTTTAGCAGTCTGACATACAGGACATGAGCTACGAAGACAGTGGTGACAATGTACTGTTCCCCTGCTACTCACCCCCAAGCCCTTCACAGAAAAAGGCCCAAGCATTCATTCAAAAAACATTTAGCCAATGAGCTACAGGGTCAAATGTGTCTGATCCCATCTTAATTTAGCCCTTCAAAGCTGTTCCTTAATCCTCCTGCGTGCCACTTGGAGTAGATGAACCAATTGCTAGAGAACAGTGTGGTCAGGAAAAGATTACTCCAGAACCTCTTCTCCATTTTTAGAATCTTCTTATGACATTTCTGCACAGAAAGTTGGTAGGCTGTTTCTAAAAGGCTATAGAGAAACAGAAAATTGCTTCGGAGCATTGCAAGTTGTAGGAACTACTTCCTAAACGGAATTTATCTGATTCAATAAATCAATAAATACCCATGAGATGCCATTTATATAGACTACATGAAAATATGCATACTCAAAAATAATTTAAATTTGAGTTTCCCAGAGAGTGATGTACAAGGACTTTTTAACTCCAATAATCGTGATAGTGTATATTGGAAAAAATTTGGTTTGCTATTCATGCAGATAAAGCTGTTCTTTAAAATAAATCTCTTTGGGGCTGGAGAGATGGCTCAGTGATTAAGAGCACTTCCTGTACAAGCATGAAGCCTGAATGACTGTGGAGCTTGATTCCAGTACCTGTATAAACAGCTATGCATTGCCAAGTGCATCCGTAACCCCAGTCCTGTAGGGGAGCACTGGAACTTGTTGAAAGTACTGTGTGGTGTGAAAAAATCACAACAATAACAACAAACTGGCAGTGTCCAAAACCAGCAATAGACTGGCTCTAACAAGAGCGGGCAGAAAGCCAAAGTGGGCACCCAATGTTCCATTCTAGCTACTGAAGGTGAGCGCGTCTCACAACAGGCGAGCATGGGTGCATGCAGCATGTGTGCATACATGGGCACATTACACACAAGCAAAGAACTGTTTCAGTAACACAAGTTGCTTTGTAAATATTAAGGGAAGATTATCTGGTGGTATGATAATGATGCAAAAATGGCTAGAATTTGTGAAATCCTGATTTAGATTCTATCATGGGTTGAATTATGCCCCCCCTCCTCAAATTCAATATGTAGGAAGGTCTAACCCCAAGTAGCTTTGGATGTGAACTTATTGTGAGAAGAGAGTCTTTACTAAGACTAATAATATTAAAATGAGGCCATCAGGTCAGGCTGTAATTCAGTATAACTAAGTGTCCTAATGAGATGTGGAAATTTGGACACAGAGCTAGGCATGCATAGAGAGAATACAGTGTGAAGGTCCTCAGGGTGAAGACTGCCGTCTATCTACTAGCTAAGGAGAGAAGCCTGGAGCAGATCCTTCCTCCTCAGCCCTCAGTGCCTGCTCACAGGTCTAGTCTCCAGAACAGGAAGATAATCTACTCCTGTGCTTAAGTAACCTCATTGACAGCACTCTGGTAGAACAATATGAATAACTCAATATGGAATTTATTTTCTTGAAGTCAGTTGTACAATAGCAAAATTTTCCTCAATATTAAATCCAAATAATAGACATGTACACTGTAGTGGTACGTGGAGTCCAGACCTAGGCTCATGCTCTTGTTGTGCCAGATACTATGGGCCTTGAACACCGTCTCTTGTGGTGAACCCTCCCTAGGGGAAGCCCTGCAGTCACCATCCAGTTCTCCCCCTTCTCTTGCTTTAAGACTCCATGTTTACCATGTGGACCTGTCTCCAAGGATTCCCAAATGTCAGTCATCTTCACAGCTGGAGTGAAGGAAAGTGAGGCCAGGGCTCCTGGGTGAAATAGCTGTCTAGACAGGCAGCCTCGATGTCTAAACCTGACTGCACATCTGGGAATCATCCAAGGTGATCCTGTGCTGCCCAGCCTCCAGATGGTCAGCTGGGGGCTGGCCACCAAAGGTGTTGCTTGATGACAGCAACTGAAAGGTAATAAGATCCCTAAGGGAAAAGGTTGTCTCCCTAAAATGCAGATCTTAGGTGATAACTATGAACTTGATTAGGCTACCAGCTGTGGTCTCCCATGAATGGAACTCAAGTTTCCTTCTCATTGGCAAGATTCCAGGACTCAGTGCCTTCCTTGCCAACTGTTTAGGCTAAATATAAGAAGATGGGTGAGTTTTATTCTTAAAAAGTCAGTTACTTACTTAAATCAGAAGAAGCTTCTTTCCTTCGTTCCCTCCCCCACCCCCAACAGAGGTGCCTTCCTCTCCTAGACAGTTTCAATTTAGTCCTACACAAGAGATCCTCTCTTGGCATCTCACTTTTTTTCTCTCTCTTGAACTTTGGGGAAAGCTTAGGTGAAAATAAGAAAGGGATTAGAAAAACCAGTCAATTTATATCAGGGATATAAATCTCTAAGCATGCTTCCTTCTGGCTCTGTTTTGGGAACAAGAATATGACCAAGATTCTCATTTGTTTAGTTTAAGTTTGTTCCTATATACTCTCATGGTGGTGGTTCCTGAAGCAGCTTTGGATCTTTAGTGTTCTGGGTAGAAAGAAGAATATACAGTTGTGATTTCTTTAAGTCCCTTCTCCAATGTGACGACCTAAGTAACAACATTTTCTGAGACGCTAGCTTAGATCCACTAATTGGTGATGCAGCAGTGATTCTGTCATCATAACACTTGTGATATTGGTGTGTTGTCCCCATGTTTGTAGAGATATGCATTATCTCTACCATGTGGAAGGCTATTATTTCCCATTTTGCAATTAGAAGTCCTGTAGGCTGGAATGATTTAGTTTGGTCTGTGTTCATGTATAACAGAGGTGGTGATGGAGGCTCTGGATTTCAGCTGACCTCTCCATCTCCCACTTCCCAATGCAGACTCACAGACGCCTCCCATCATTTACAAATGTAATGGTGCATAGGAAACTGAGGTACTCCTTAGAGGGACTGTGGCTTACTTATTTCATCTCCACTTTCCCCTTACACACTATAGATGGTCTCCACACTAGTATTTTAACTTCTCTCTCTCTTCAGAACCTTAGTTGCAGAAATGCAATTTGAGCTGTCATCTAATTTTCTACCTTCTCTTCTTTGATGTCTTCATTATATCACACTCCCAGTAACATTTTAATGTAGAGATTATACTTGGATCAGTGGCTAAATTTCTAAATTTGAGATTGGGAAATGAAAATTACCATTTATTTTCTCTGCTCTGTTCTTAACCAGTGGCACACTGAGTTTATAGAATATTAATTTCTTGGTCTTCTAAAATGTTAAAGTATAGATTGACCTTGGAGTCATAAGAATCTTCTCACTGCTTCCTCTTTGCCATGGTCCATGTTTAACCTTCTGGTGTTCTCTCTGTGGCCTGTGTAACTGATATCAGCCAGCTCTGTGTAAGGCTACATTACCCAGTACTGCTGCATTACCCAGTACTGGTGGGTCAGAAAGCTGAGATATCCTCTAGATCTTCTTCAGAGGTAGATGCACAGCTGTCTGGACATCGCAAGCAGCAGTGGAGGGTACTGCTCAGGACACTTGCTAGCCAGATGGAATGAGCCAAGGGAGACAGAGCCCATTCCCCACCATGGTGCCAGAGTATCCCCACTCCCTCTGTCTAGGCTGTGGCCTTCCTGAGGATTCTCTTAGTGGGAAGTGCTGATCACATTAGTGGGTGGGAAAAAGGCAGAAGTGGAAGGACCTCTTTTCTGCTAGAGTAGAAATAAGAATAAACACTTCCTTCAAGACTTAGTTGTCTGACACATAATTTCTCTAGGTTCCAGATTGGATAACTTTCTTTTGTTAATAAGAAAAAGAGCCAGAGTAACAAACCTAGAAGAGGCAAGCTCTTTCATGTAACACATGAGAAAACAGAACTTTGAGGACTCACCCAAGGCCACACATCTGCTTAGGAACTGTATCCAGGAACCCTGAGGTCCTACCTCCCAGGACAATAACACTCCTTCGTTAATTTAGGCTGGAATGAAGAAGGCTTACCCTGAGAACATCCACACACCTACACAATTTCAGAATTTCAGTTTGCTCTTAGTAGTGTCATAATAGCTGAGAAGTCTTTGTGCTAGAGCTTTGATCAAGTGGCCTTAGGCAGTACATGGCTTATCCATTCCCAACTCAAAAGGCTCCATCTGTTGGCTGTCACCCTCTTCCCAGCAGCCTTCTGTTCTATACCAGCAACCCTAAGGGCAAGACTGGGAAACCAGAGAGACATCTTGGTCATTACTCTGTCACTCTGGACCAGAAGGGACGAGGGAAAGAGCCCTTGTGGACCTTCTTGTCCCCTCCCTCTTTGGGAAGCTTTAATAAAAATTTCTCCTAATTATACAAATAACTATTATGAGAACTATAAAAAAAGATACGTTCTCATGATCTCATAGGGGTATATGGGCAAAGTTCAGGAATTAGGGAGACCTTCATACAAATTCTAGCATGTCAGATAGACTTATGACACAAAATGGTTTTCAAAAGTTATCCTTCTTTAAGGGAATCTTTTCCAAGACCTCAGTGTGAAAGCCTGAAATCATAGGCAGTAAAAAAAAATTACCTGTACCATTTTTCTATAAATATGTATCTACGATAAAGTTTGTAAATTAGTCATTAATAATAAGAGGTTAACAACAGTAAGTAATAATAGAATGGTTGTAACAGTATAATGTAATCAACATGATTTAAAACTGATGTTTATTTCTCAAGTTTTCCTTTTAGTATTTCCAGCCACAGTTGACTAGCATATTGAAACTATGAAATATAGAACATAAGATAAGAGGTAATGTTTGAACTACAGTCTTGTTGTCTATAAATAGGTATAATAAGAGCTTCACAGTTTGTCTGTGAGGGGAGGGTGTCTTATGTCTTCATTTTCACTCAAATTCTAGAAACTTTTATTTCCTTCTTGATTTCTTCAATGACCAATACAGTGTTTAATAGTATGTTATTTAATCACCAACAGTTTGTATTTTCTATATTTTGTTAATTTTATTAATTTTGTTAATTTTTATTTATTATTTTGTTAATTTATAGCTTTATTGTATTGTGGTAAAATAAAATACAAGGAATTATTTCAATTTTTCTCAATTTGCTGAGACTTGCTTTGTGTTCCAATATGTCATCTATTTTAGAGAACGTTTCATGGGCTGCTGAGAAGACAGTCTTCTGTAGTGTTTGGTGGAATGTTCTGTAAATGTCTGTTAGACCTATTTGATCTATAGTGTCATTTAACTCCATTGTTTCTCTGTTTATTTTCTGTCTAGATGGTCTGTCTATTGGTGAGAGTGGGGTATTGGTATTACCACTATTATTGTGTTTGTATATATCTTTGACTTTATAGCTAGTAGATTTTGTTTTTTTTTAAAATGAGGTGCACCTGTGTTTGGTCTATGTATTCTTAAAATTGTAATGCTCTCTTGGCACACTTTTACCTAATTAGTATGAAACTAACCTTCTATATCTCCTGATTAATTTTGCCTGGAAGTCTAATTTGTCATATATTAGGTAGCAGTACTGATTTGTTTCCTGATTCCATTTATTTGGAATATCTTTTTCCATCCTTTTAACCTAAGATAAAAGTGTCTACTTTTGATGACAAAGGAATTTCTTAAAGACAGCAAAAGGATAGATCCTGTTTTCTGATCCAGCTTTTAGTCTTTTTTTGAATGGGGACTTGAAACTATTAATATTCAGAGTTATTATTGAAAAGTATGAACTGATCCCGGGCATGTTGATGAGTTTGTAGAGATCAGTGTTTTCTTGGTCCTCATTTGCTTAACAACTGTTCTACCATATTTTTTCTTCTGTAGCCTCTTGAATAGGTTTATTTTTATGTTTGATGCAAAGTATTCCATCCAGTATTCTCTGTATGGCTGCCTGAGTGCTCATAAACTATCTTATCCTGCTTTTATTATGGAACATTTTTATTTCTCCTATTATGAGAGATAATTTTGCTGGAAATAGCAGCTGTTGTCTTTCAATAATTGAAATACATCATTCCAAGCCCTTCTGGCTTTTACAATTTACATTGAAAAATTGGCTGTTATTTCGATTGGCCTTCATATGTGCTGAGATGTTTCACGTTTGCAGCTTGCAGAACCCTTTTTATGTGTGTTAAGTTGGTACTTCTTGGAGAAAACATATTGGCCTGGTTCTACGTGTTACGTTGATTCATTTCCATCTAGAATAGATGGTCAGGTCTTCCTGGTAAATATGTATTGAGTATGTGGAACATGCCTGGTGTTTCTTTGTGTTCACTAGTCATTGCTTTGTGCTGCTTAGGGCTCAGTTTAGGAGGTACTTGGTACTGCTTCATGAATGGGTAGGGAAGGTGGTCACCACTGTAGCTGTGTTCAAGCTTATTCCTAAGTCCCATCCCAAGTGGGAGATTGTCCGTGCTTCCATGGTGATGGGAGTAGGATTGCTGAAAGAAAGCAGAGTGCTGCAACCCAGGGCAAGTTCTGGTCTGTCTCAGTAGAGGAGTGAAGGGAAGAGGATTTCAAGAGGATGTTAGAGGGAATCCAGGTACTTATGCAGTGGCCCCAGTCCTCCTCTGTGACTTTTAAGGTGGACGACAGAATGGCAGATACTCAACTACTTTGAGCTACAGAGATCAATTTTATGTGATTCTACCAAATACATGGCCTTCAGAATTATCATATGAAAGAGTGATTGAGGTGATATACTATGGTTTATATAAGAACTCCTTGGGGCTGAGGAGATTGCTCAGCAGTTAAAAATGCTTGCTTGAAAAGGATGTCTGCCTGGGTCCAATTCCCCCTGTTCTCTTGTAAAACCAGATCCACAAAGTGGCACATACATTTGGAGTTTGTTTGCAGCAATAAAAGATCCTTGCACACCCATGCTCATCTACCCCCTTCTCTATGATCACAAATAAACATATAAAAATATATTTTAAGAACATTTTAACAATAACTTCTTGTTGTTGGTTATTTTGTTTATTTCTTATTTTTCTCTTTTAAAAAATCTCCACATACAGGGCTGGGGAGATGACTCAGTAGTTAAAGGCATTTGCCACCCAAGACTGAAGTCCTGGGTTCAATTCCCCAGTGTCCATGCAAAGATGCACAAAGTGGCTTATGCATCTTGAGTTCATTGGCACCGGTAAGAGGCCCTGGCATGCTCATTCTCTCTCTCTCTCTCTCTCTCTCTCTCTCTCTCTCTCTCTCTCTCTCTCATTCTCTCTCTGCTTGCAAATAAATAATATTTTTAAATCTCCATGTACATAGGTTATCTTTATTATTCTTGGGATAAATTCTTACAATTAACCTCATTTTTATTTTGAGGCCCATTGAACTATATTCATTTTGCCCCCATCCATCACTTCTATACTCTGCTTCTTAGGTCTGGCTAAGAATCAAGTCTGTTGGCAGAACCGCCTCAGAAAACAATGAGAATTGTTGGAATAAGCACCTGGTGCTTGTCACAGCTGAAGTAGAGGGGCAAAGAACAAACAGCAGGATATTTTTTTTTCTGGAGGCCTGGTCAGTCTCAGCAAGAAATTTAAAAACTAAAAGACATTTTAGTAATGTAGAACTGTCAAGGACGTCAGAGAAAAAAAATGCACAAAAAGGTGAAACTTGAAAGTCATTTAAATGTTCACCGTTGGGAAAATGAATAAATAAAATATACTACGGTTCTTTGGCAGACTTTCATCAGCAGTTAAAATTGAACTAAATCAGCATATAACAGAATGAAAACTTCTCAAAAGAGTTAATGGAAAAAGTCAAGTTATAGTATGATATTTATGTAAGTTTAAATGCCACATGCAGGGCTGGAGAGATGGCTCAGCATGAGGGCCTGAGTTAGCCCAAGACTGCTCAAACTCAAATCTCCAGATCCCAAGTACAATAGTTGGGAATGGTCATACGTACTTGGAAACCCAGTCCTGCAGGGGAGCAAAGACCTTAGCCCTGCAAGCTCCAGAAAAGTCAAAGGGAGTCCCAGGCTCCAAACAAGACCAGGCAGAAAAGCTGCGAGGGAACAGTTTGCCCCCGCATTCCACTCTGGCCTCCATAGACAAGCTATCCCTGCCACAGGTGAGTTTCTGGGGTAGCACAAGGGTACCTACATCTGCATTCACCACACACACACACACACACACACACACACACACACACACACACACCAACACACCACATACACATTACACACACATACATAATAAAGTGAAATAAATAAAATCATATGCAAAAGAACACAGATATATTTATTTACTTATTTCTAAATTCATTGTATTTTAATTAATAAATAGAAACATAATATTGTGATGTTTTGATGCATGCATATATTGTGTAATCATATTAAACTTATCTATGTCCTCAATTAGCATTGATTACTATGTTATGGAAAAGTATTCAAAACACTTTCTAGCTTTATAAAAAATCTCCAGTGGAGAGTCTGTATTTTTCAGAAGGCAGTGAAAGTGCCGATACCAACCAAACTCTACCAACAAGACACAGGATGATGGCCAACAACCCAGCAAGAGATGAACCACCCAGCCTATCATGTAGGCCCCAAATGAAACCTATGAGAAAGTAGCAAGAGAAACAAGAGACCTATCACCACAGCAAGTCAGATAACCCAGAATAGGTCATCAAGACAGACACCAATGAAATCCACACAACCCAAAGCAGAAATCCAGAGACACTTAAGATCTCAACAACAAAGCAGACTTAATAACTCATCTACCATGACTCATGGAACTGAGCAGAAGAGGGGGCGGAAAGAATGTAAGAGCCATGGTGGGGGAGAATATCCAGAAATGTTACCCCCCCTCAGCAACAGCACACCAAATGGGGGGGACCAGGCTACCTTATGAGCTAATCATAACCCCCTACCTCATGTACTGATCCAGTATGCCCACCTAAAAGGGCCCCCAGTGTTAAGGACAGGGAGGAGGGAAATGGGGGTACAGCCATAAGATTTGCTCATACACTGTATCTAATTATTGACAATAAAGATTTAAAAAAGCCAGATACTTAAATGCTAGATTACACCAGCCTGTTTTTCCTTGTTGGTTTTATTCAAGTTCAAATCTAGAAAAGCTTACACAAGAATACAGCAAACATCTTTGTCCTTCTTGCCCAAAACTGTTTAAATGTTATCACAAAATATGTGTGTCTATAAATTCTTTCCTGTTACAAAAAAAGTTTAATTTGTGAGGAGAAAGAGAGAAAGGGGGACACACCAGAATGAACTCCAGAGGAATACTCCATTTTGTGCATCTGGCTTTATGTAGGTACTGGGGAATCAAACCTGGGTCATCAGGTTTTGCAAGCAAACAAATGCCTTTAATTGCTAAACCATCTCTCCTGCACCCTTCTAGTTTTTCAAGATAACATGTTATACAATCTCTACAGTCCCAACACATGAATTTAAAATATTAAAAAGAACAAGGAAACGAGCATCGAAACTGTGATCCTCTTTGTCTCCAGAAACTAAGAATGGAGTCAAAAACTTTTTAAGAACAGAGATGGAAATATGACAAAAAGTTAAGAATAATGAATTCTAGGAAGGCATTACCTATTTATTATTGGTACCTTTTATTATTGTTCTTGGTTTTCTGAGTGTTTGTTGAATTTCCCAAATCATTATCTCCAACAGCAACAAAAGAACATCACACAGGGGAAGGGTGAGAAGGAGCAGAGGCAGTTTAGCAATGGCTCTCTTGCCCTAACTGTGCTTCGCTCTAGTCTATGGTTGGTTTATGACATTTCCAGGTATTGCTACAAAGTGCTACAATCCCAACCTCCCTTTTCTCTGGGGGAATCCCATGAAGGCTGAGTCTTCACTTGAAATTGTGACAATCAATCAGATCAGTTACTTAGCTGATTCTAGAGCACGTGCTAAAATACACTGGTGGTCTAGTTAATAAGCAACTTTTGATTCTTTCCTTTCAACAAGTAGAAGAAACTGTAGAAGAGGGAGCACTCATGAAGGTGTCCAAAGAACTAAAATATCCCTAGGGAGCTGGAGAGGGATTGCTCAGCGGTTAAGGCACTTGCCTGCAAAGCCTAATGACTCGGGTTCAGTTCCTCAGTACCCACATAAAGCCAGATGCACAAAGAGCTGCATACTTCTAGAGTTCATTTGCAGTAGCTAGAGGCCCTGGAGTGACCATTCTCTTTGTCTGCCTCTCTTTTCTCTCTCTCTCTGCTTGCAGAAAGAAAGAAAGAAGAAAAGAAAGAAAGAAAGAAAGAAAGAAAGAAAGAAAGAAAGAAAGAAAGAAAGAAAGAAAGAAAGAAGAAAGAAAGAAAGAAGAAAGAAAGAAAGAAAAATATCCTCAGGAAAATATGCCTTGGGGAGGGGAGGGGCAAGGGAAGGCTAAAGTCCCTCTGCTAGTCAGAGGAGTAACTTACATCCAAGGAAGTGTTCTTCACATTTTGACAACGTGTTGGACAGAAGAGACTGACCTGAGACAAGGGTGGGTCACTAATGGCCATTACCACGCCCTAACTAAGTTCTGCTTAATTATGCCTACTTCTGACTTCTATTTAAATCTAAACCCCAAACCTAGTGCTCCAAAGACGGACTTCAGGCGCTTGGGACTTCTTTGTCCTTCTTCTCATGTGACTATATTAAATACATCTCCTCTCTCTTTGTTTCACTATGACTGGTCTCTTAGTTGGCATCTTGAGGACTTGTGGCCAAACTCAGTTTGGGCCGCATGTCTTAAGCAGTTGATTGGGGTTCTCCTCTTTGTCCCTAAAGAGTTATTTCCTCTATCTTGCCAGAAGCCAAAGACTAGTGTTTAGCACATCACTGTTTGGCATATGAGATTGTCTTTGCGTCTATAACTCTAACCCTCACAGCAATCCTAACGTGGAGCTCTTCACATCAGCCTCACTTTATAGATAGGAAAGTAAGGCACAGGAATCTACTTATATAACTTACTCAAATAGATATTGATAAATACCTATTAACTTACTCAAATATACATTGCACAGCTAGTGAGTAGTAGAGGCAACTTCACTTCAGAACCCATCCATTTCATCCTTACCCTACTCAATAAAGGATGGGAAGAAGGGCTGATGGATGTGTGAGGGAAGGAAGCATGAATCCTGACCCTATCTATGTGGCCATGTAAGACCATAGGTTCTCAGATATTCCCTGAACCCTTGGAAGGATAGAAACTGCAATGCTGTAGAGTCTGTGGTCTATAAGCCACTGCAGACCTCTGAGGCCCTGCCTAGTTCTCTAAGATTATGAGACTGTAAAAGTCTCTTTCAGAAAAGTTCCTGGGCCTGTAGGAATTTCTAGAATGTGTTTTTGATTGACATAGAGCCGTATTTAAAATTAAGGTACTAAAAAAAATTCATGACTCATTTAAAACCCTGTTCTTCTTAATCTGTAGCTTCAAATGCTCATAAACCTCTCCAGACCCCTAGAGAGGTCTGTAGAGCTCCCAATTCCTTTGGGGCTCAGTTAACTTAAAAGACAAGCAACAACATGGTCAGGGTGTTTATTACCAAAGCTCATCATTGTTTCCCACTTCCCTCCTCCTTATCAGGAGTCAAAAGCACCATGTAAGTAAGATACATGGCTATCAGAGGGTTATCACTTGTTGCCAAGTGAAAAATCACAGCTGAGTTGGGTTTAGCTTGATGGCCCCTCTGTTGAAATTCAGAACCTCTTATCTCAACTTCCACTTCTCCAGTCTAGACACTTGACAATGATTTGCAGGAAATTGAGGCACTTACCCCTGCTGAGAAACCAGAGTTAAAACATTCCTAAATATAATTTTACTCTGTGTGTTTAATGCAAGTCAGTGTTAATTCAGAAAGAAAACAGAAATGTTTTCTTCTCCCTGAGAATGGGATTAGCCCACCCTCCTTGGGACAGAGCTGTGTGATTTTTCCATCTGGTCTTTCTAGGCTCCTGAGTTTGTCCATTTATTTAGGGCAAAAAACATAGGCCTCTCTTTTCGGACAAAAGGAAATCAGAGGATCTAAGATTGTTACATTCCTCTATTCTCGTTTTCTTTTCTTTATTTATTTTTCATTTAGATGGAGAATAGTTTTATTCTCTCAACACATGATAGCAGAATTGCTTACACACTGGTTTTTGTTGAGAAATTGCTCTGGTAAATCCAAGTTAGAGTTGATCTTGTTTCCAGGTTGTAAAAGGATGAAAGAGAGGCTCTCCCACTAGATATAAAGGAGAGAGAGATTTGGTCTTTGCCTTTCTTGGGGGTAGCTGGAGGGGATGCGCTTTCAGGGTGGATGTTGTTGGGGAAAGAAGAGCTCCAGCTTTGCAAATTGCCAGAACTAAGACAGTGATTTGGAGAAGAATCAAAAAGGTAAAATGACGAATTGTCAAATGCTCTTTAGGATTCTCAGCATACATCAGCCGCTGTCACCTCCTTTGCCTCCTCATTCTACAGAAGGTTGTTAAGTTCTAGAGAGCAAGTAAGAGGTTAGTCCCATGTCCATGCAGTTGGCCAAGTCATTCTGTCACACATGCAAGAGCCAGGAAGGACTGCAGCTCCTTAGCATGTACTGCAGGGCTACTTGAATGAGTTGTTTTTGTAAAATGCGCTCAGTTGGCCTCAGAGTTGATTCTCGTGAGATAAGGCAGCTCAATCAGTCAGCAGGCTATTGTTCAAATACATTGTTTCTCAGTATGGAACATGTTTTGGAAGGAAGCATTAAGAGACAGCCATTTGTTAACTGGATATTTTTGTAGTTAACCTTCTGGTTGCTGGGACAAAACACCCAACCAAAAGCAGCTGATGGGAGGGAAGGATTTATTTTGGCTTACAGTTTTGAGAAGAAACTTGATGGGAAGCATGGCATGAGCAGAGGCTGGACATCACCTCTGCCACAGCAGGCAGGCACAGCAGCAGGAGAGTGATCTGCATTCTAGCAAGGGGGAGATGACTGTAACACCCCTAAACCTGCCACTAACAACACACCTCTTCCAGCAAGGTTCCACCTCCCAAACTGCCACCAGCTGAGGACCAAGCACATATGAATTTGTGGGGGACATCTGATACAAACCACCACAGATATAAAGAATTTTGAATATATTTTTATCTTGTACAAGCTGGTAAGTGTATCACTACAGGTTGCACATCACTTATCTTGCAATGGAAGGATTTTGGGTTTCAAATATTTTCAGATTTTGTAATATTTTCATTTATATAAGTACAGTGTTTTGAATTGGGACCCAAGTCTGAACATGAGATTTGTCCACATAGCCTGGTTAATTTAGTATATTCTAAAACTTCATATGCTTTTATTGGTATATACCAATTATGTACAATAGTGAGTTTCATTATGGCATTTTAATACTTGTATATAAGATGCTTTGATCATATTTACTCCTCCTGTTATCCATAATTAGCCCTCTCCTGCTGGTCCACTTCTTATTCCCAAATTGTTTTCCTCTACTTCATGGTTTGATTTTTGCCATAGAATTCACCTGTTAGAGTAAACACACAAAGATTGTCTTTCCGAGTCTGCTCACTTATTTAACATGATGATCTCCACTTCTGTGCAGCTTCCTTCAAATGACATGATTTCCACTTTTTGTAGGAGGTCAAGCATGGACATTTCCTTTTGGTGCATCATATCTGTACTCAAAACAGTTTAGGGCTTTGAAGGCTGTCAAGCTTGGATGTTTAGATTTGGGATGCTCAAGCTGTGATCTTCTGATGCTGCCACACAAACATCACAAGGAGAATGACCAAGACATCCAGAACGTGATTCCTCACAGAGCTGCTGCTGGATCCTTGGCTTGGACATGGCCATCTTCTCTCTCTTCTTCACATGGTCTTTCCTCAATTGCCTTTAAATTTTTATTTATTTATTGTTTATTTTATATATGTGTGTATATGAGAGAAGAGAGAGAGAGAGAGAGAGAGAGAGAGAGAGAGAGAGAGAGAGAGAGAGAGAGATAGCATCAGGGCTTCTTGCCACTGTAAATGAACACCAGACAGATGTGCCACATTTTTGCCATTGGCTTTGTATGAGCACTGGGGAATCAAGCCCTGGATAGCAGACTTTGCAAGCAAACCCCTTTAACTACTGATCCACCTCCCCAGCTCTCATCTGCTCCTCTACTCTCATGGCCTAGTCTATTCCTATAAAGACACCATCTTCTTGGATTTGGATCCACCCATAAGACCTTGCTTTACCTTCATTCCTCCTCCCAAGGCCCACAAAGATCAAAACACAAAGACATTCTGTGGTATTATCAGTTAGTGTGAATGGGGAGAAGGAGCAACATTAAGTCCCTATCAGCAAGGCATTTTTAATATGGGCAAAGTTTTACACACATGTACACACATATAAGCACACATACTGCTCATCTGAAGACACATTTTCAGCTGCTACCCAAAAAACATACATTCATTTTATCTTATACTGTTACATACTTCAATATAATAGTATCTATGCCATGCAAATGCTAAAGGACAAACTAATGCTTTTCCAACATTTAGTACTATTTGGGACTATTGTTATTTTAGTGACACTTGAAACATTCTTCCATGGCTAGATGCAGGGTGGCTGCAGTACACCGCACATCCTTTCTAACACTGCATGAAGTAGCTTACCAGGAACATGCACTCCTCATGGTCATGTGGCGGCATCTTTCTCTACACCTGTAACCATATAGCTGCTCTTCTTGGGAAACTTCGACCTTGACTCCCACCCCCCTACAAGTGCCAAGGCTTTTGTGTTTGATTATTTGATCAGACCCAGACCCCAGCTTTCTCTAGTGCTCCTATGAGTGTCCAACACACAACACACATACCATACACATCCCCCCACACATATACAAAGTAAAGAGAAATTGTTCATTCATTGCAGAATGGTAGTCATTAAGGAAACAATGTACTTATTGTAATCTATACCAATGAAATAAACAAGTCTTTTAAATTTCAAGCTGACCAACTTGACTTATGAGAACTCAACCCTTGCTTAAGAGTATTCCATTTACAGTGGGGAAAGAGGAAGCCAGCTACAATGTGGCAGACCTTCTATCAGAGGGCAGATTTCGTTGGGATGCCTCTCTTCATGTTCATGGAGATGGGGGAGGTGAGGGTGGATGGGACTCTGCTGCTCTGGGCATGCATGTGGGAGTTGTGATTTGCTTGAAGTAATTAATTGTGATCATTTTTATTCCCTTTGCTAGTGATTAGTTTGAACATGGAATCTTAGAGTTCTGTGTTCATTGGCTTCTTAGAAAGAGAAGTGCCTGAGGTACAATATTCCTTTCCTCTCTGGTTGGTTGTCCTTTGATTCACATCTGGTAGTTGGCACCAAATGCAGTTATGACTCCAGGCACCATGCAGATACTGCAGTATAATAGTATTAATTCCATGCAAATACTAAATTACTTCCCAAACATTTAGAACTATTTGGAGCACAGGTATCTAGCCAGTGAATGTTGGGAACAGTGTTACCATGTTGAGGATGGCAGGGTAGGGTGATGAAAGCCATCTGCCATGATGATACCACTGAGATGCTAAACTCACCTGAACCTGCACGTTCCTGCCACTGGGCACTCGTTTTGTGAGGTGAAGCATACGCTCCTTGTGGATGAGAATGCTTTCAGTAGGAACTTATGGTTCTTACAACCAAGTCATCTTTACTGACCCACATCTGTAGACTCGTGAGCTGAGACATGTCAGTCATTCCCAGAATCTTTCATTGTCCCTAGTGCTTGCTACTAATTCTGCTAAAGAAATTGTTCTTTTCACCATACACACCACACCACATATACACACGTACCATACACACACACACACACACACACACACACACACACACACACCTGCAAAGTAAAGAGAAACTGTTCATTCATTGCAGAATGGTAGTCATTAAGGAAACAAATGACAACAATGCCAGACAGGAAGTGAACAGAAGGCTTGCATCCTCATGGTGGGAAAGTAAACTAGTCCTAGTCCAGCCACTGTGGAAGGGATTATATATCTATATCTTTTTATTAAAATAGAAATTAAACTGTCTAATGGCTCGAAGGGGACGATTAGGAGGGGTTACAAAACTGTAGGAAAGTATGGGGGAATATACTCAGCACACAAAATTTACTTGTGTGAAAAAATTTTAATCTTTTAAAAATACATAAGAAGGAAATTATGTATTTGTGACAGAGTTAACAATGTTCATAGTTGAGGTTAGCATTTTTTCAGTCCTCAGGTTAAACATGTCAGGCCCTCTGGGATTTAAAAAAAGCAACATACTGTATTCTTGGGAGGTTGTAATATTTTTGTAAAAAGAAAATAGAGTCTGTAGTCAAAATTTGTTTGACTTAAAAATCACCTTCGGGTCCCAAAATTTCCTTGATGAAATTAAGTAAAATTCCACGTATTCAGCAAAAGCACTGTGTGCCATCCTTCACAGACTAAAACACAGTCATGAATTTCCTGTTTGTGGGTTTATCTAATCAAAGCCAAATTCCAATTGTACCTGTATGGAAGTTTCAGCTCATCTCAACTTGGGCATGGAGGTGATACCAGCTATGTATGGTCCCATTAAACCTGCTGAGGTCCACACCTACAGAGTCAGTGCAATTGGTGACATATTTGGAAATGGACTTTCTATTTAAAAGTATATACTGAGAACTGATGATTTCCCCCCTCCCTAGATGTGACATTCTCAACATGGTCTCTCCTATTACTTATACATAGAAAGACACTTAGGTATTATGTTTTAATATCTTTGCAAATATTGATATCAAAAAGATATGGAAAAAATTTAAATACCATAGGTCAGAACAATTTGGATTGAACAGAGCCCTAAACTGGCTGAAGGAATGCACACACATGACTCATCTGGGAAGAATGTGTGTCATCAGGCTTACTATAAATTTCCTTGGCACACAGGGCCACTGAGTGGAGATGTACCCTTAGGCTTGCCATTGTTCCTGGGAATGCCTGCAGAAGAGTTCTGATGGGGTGTTCTATTAAGAGAACAGTATGCTTCTGTGTACATGAAGTTGTCGTTTTATGTCTTGACCCAGAAATCTCAGATTCAGAATTTTGTGTTTAATAGTAACAAGCAGCTTTAGAAAAGGGTTCCGTCCAGTTATATCCCCCTCCTCCACCAAAACATGGTTCTTGAGCCAAGGTCCTTCTTAAAGTGGTCAGCATATACTATATATCGAGTCACCACAAATCTTCTGAAAGTAGATATCAGTTCATTGACTCATTCACTCAGCCATCCAACAAATAGTTATGGGTCCACATTCTAATCTAGGCACTGCCCTATTGTGGAGAAAGGGAAAATAAGTGAAACCTCTCCTCCATTCCTATGATTCTCATAATCCACTGGGAACAATGCATATTGATAATATTATGAATAAGCTTTGAACTTACTGAAAAGGAAGAGCGCTATGAGAACATGAAGTAAGAACATGAACTAACATGAAGAACATGAAGTAAGCATGCCTGCTGAACTCTTTCTTCCATGTGCTCATGTTACAAAGCTTCTAGCACTCCCTGCATCTGAGTTGCAGATACCAAGAAGCTTTTTGTTTTACCATAGACAGATACAGCCTCAAGCAGATGTGTCATATGTAGAAAACTGGGTCTTCATTATTACTTGTTTTTACAAATCAATCCATATTTAGTTCATGATTATCATTAATACACAATCTTTCAGAATCTTCAGATTGTTAATAAATAATCTTCAAAGATATTCCCTCAGCCTCACTTGCCTAGCATCTGGGTTTTGTTGTTATTGTCATTTTTTTCTCTTTATCTGCTGATAACAGAGAATGAATTACGAGTTCCCAGAGGAGGGTTTCACACGCTACCCCATCACTTTGCAGCGCATTGTGCACATGGCATGTGAGTCAGTTTCAAGTAAGCACTTTGAACATTTTCCTTTGAGAGTCCTTGGAACCTTTGTGGGCAGAATTCACAACCAACCGTGTGTGTTGACAGAGGCATTAGTCAAGAATTTGGAAATATAAAATCCTTGAGTTGGGAAGACTAAAAACATTATCAAGACTACCCCTCATTTGCTGATGGGGAAACTGATCAGATAAGAGACATGATATGCCCAAGAACATGTGCTCACAGAGTATTGCTTATATATATCTTATTCTTGATGGACTCCAGATTTGCCATCATTTGTGACAATTTTTTACCCTAATTGCTGACCAGACTAAAGAGAAGCTCTGAGTGGGAAAACAGGCTCAGGAAAAAACATTCAAAGAATATTAGAAGGCTTCCTTTGCTTATGTTACTATGTTCTTAACTGTGCAGTCTCGCTCTTTTTCCATTACGGTATGCAATAGATGGAGCATAAAACATGAAAATTTGTACCAGGAAGTACATTTCTAGGAAAAGCTAAGGGAATTTCGTTATTCATGTTTTGGTTTCTTCTGGATGCACATGGCTAGAGCACAATTTATGTCGAGAGAATAAAATGTGACATTGTTAGTTCGGAGGACAGATGTGCCCCCGAAATCCAAGACAGTAAGATGATGATTACTTTTCAAACAAAACCTATTTAGTCTGACTGAGGAACCTGCTGTTTCTTCCTACCCTTTGTAAAATTGCTGTTTAATATAACCTAATGAGAAATTTCATTGTTTTGCATCAAGAATTTCTGTGGCCTTTTGTTTAGCAAGAAATCAAGGTCATGAAATGCTTGCATCTTCTAGTGCGCTGCCTGAAATAATTTAAGCTTTTGAGGTGCAATGGCTACCTAAAATGTCCTTCCAAGTAAGTGGTTTTGCCATTTGTTGGTTGAAAGGAGAAAAACAGGGCATCATGACACAAAATTTGCACCAAGCAGTTTGTTTTGATAGATACTTACAAGCAATAGCCAGATATCCAGATATTCTAGAAAGCCTTTAAAATAATACAAGTTCCTAGACATTCTGACTCAGTTAGTCAGGATTGAAGTCCAGAATTATAAGGGACACAAGTTTTCTGTGCTTTCTTAGCTTCCCTTGGTCTCCTTTATCTTTCTTTTTTAATAATATCATTTATTAATTTATTCATCTGCAAGGAGAGAGAGAGAGAGAGAGAAGGAGAGACATAGAGAAGAGAGAATGGGTGCACCAGGGTCTCTCTGGTCTCTTACTAGGGCGCACCAGTTGCTACAAATGAACTCCAGATGCACACACCATGGAAATATACATGAGTACCAGGGAATCGAGTCCAAGTCATTAGGCTTTGCAAGCAAGTTACTTAACTGCTGAGCCATCTCTCCAGCCATCCTTCTTTTTTCTGAATGTTTTGCATGGCTGTCTAACCATCATCTGCTGCTTGTCTTTGCTGGACTCTTGCTGTCCCTCCTCAGACCCCATCTCTTCAACATTTACCTCCAGAGAACTGACTGAGCTGAAGCAAACCCGAAAGAAGCATAGTTCTCATGACCCACCTGCTAGGCCTTTCCTGTAGAGATTTTGATAAAAATGTCACACCTCAAGGACTTTTCTTGCTGAGACAAGGGGTGATGGAGGAAGGTGAGTAACTTACCATCAGAATAAACTTACCTGAGAAACAGGAGGTTGTGATGAACTAGCTGCACAGGCCTCTCCACCTTCTACCTTTCTGTGGACTACTCCAAGGGTTCTCTTCACACACCTATGGACACCCATTTAAGTAAATACTGTGTCTCTTCTGTATTTTATTTTTAGTTTTTAATTTTTTCTTGTTTTTTGTGTGAAATATTGATCAGCAAGCTAATGCTACATAACACTGTATCCTTCTTTCCTTAGTTTTACTTCCTTATCTTCATTATCCTGGGCTTATCCCACCCAAACAGCAGTTCAGCTTTTAAATTCTAGCCTCAGGCTCTGCTTCTCATAGAGATATCCTGGCTTAAGCTAGATTTTGTTTTAATCCCTCAAGTGATTCTGTGATAAAAACAGAATTGCAAAAGATTCCTTCTCAAAAAGATCTGAACTCCCATCTCTTTAAGAATATCAGAAAAAAAAATGGAGTGTTTCTTATTGTCACTTTCTTTCATTTATTTTTCAAAACCCAGAATAAAATTCAAAATTCTCTCTTCTCATTATTCTCCAGGCACTCACTGTCTCAGATTCAAGTACTATAAATGGAACAATATGCTACCTAGCAGAAATGTAATCCACACATAAACACAGGACCTCCTGATGTTTCTACTTATTTTTTGTGGGCATGTTCTTGTCTCCATATTACCTCTACCACTTTATCACTTATCACTATCAGACACTGTCAAAGTACAATGGACCTCATTCCTTCAAGTTGTCACTTAATATTTCATAAGGTAACTAGAAATAGCTTTCATTTCCCTAGTAGGGACTTAGGTTTTCTGCAACACATTTTGACATTAAAACACCGCTGAATTGAGCATCTTTGAGTGTGTGGCTTTGTGTTCATGTGAGTGAAAATTTTAAGAACAGATAGCTAAAATTGGAATTGTTAGAAAGACATCCTAATATTGGGTTTTGACAGACATTTCTAAAACGATTTAAAATGCTGTTCTACACCTATCACATCCTTGGGGACCATTGGGGAAGATGTGGTGGAAAGAACATTAGACCCAAAGGAAGGAAAGGAATGCTTGCAAGGTCATCTTCCAGACACAAAGTGCCCTTAATATTCATGACCTCACAGTGGCTGATGCTACCTACACAAGACCTGAACTTGCAAGAAAAATTGATGACATCAAAATAGAAGAAAGACTAGCTGGAAAGAAGAATGGATTCCCTAGAGAAGGAATTTGGAGAAAGGAAGGGTGATGAGAGGGGATTATGGTTATGGAGTATTGCCTCTATGTACTGAAGTTGTCAACAAAGTTTAAAAATCACTGTCCTCATAAAGGGGGGGGGGCAACCTGGCTGCCTCCTGTGCTATCCATAACCCCTTACCACATGGATTGATCCAGTGTGCCCACGAAGGATACCTAGTGGATTGGGGACAGAGAAGGGAAATGGGAATACCAACACAATATTGGCTCATACAATGGATCCAATTTTGGGCAATAAAGATTTTTTAATATAAAGATTTTTTATTGTGCATAATGAGTTACATTGTTTAGTGGGCCAACAATGAGTTGTTATCCCCAATTCCTCATTGCAACCCTTCCCCATCCCCAGTCAGCTGGATATCCTCCACTGTGGGCCATCTGGATCAGTCTTTGTGGTAGGGGACCATGGATAGCCTAGTATTCAGCCAGGTTCTCCTGACCCAAGTGTGTTGTTACTGAGAGGTGCCATGCCTCTGATAATTTCCCCCACCACGGCTCTCACAATCTTTCCGCCCCCTCTTCCGCTCAGTTCCCTGAGTTGTGGTGGGTGAGTATTAAGGCCGTTTTAATGTTGTGAGCTTAGGGATTTTTGTGTCGAGAATCGTTGGTTTCTGTCTCATTGGCTGATCCTGTGTTGATTGAATGGCTGTAGCTCTGGGGCCCTTGTTTATCTCATCATTCTCTGCAGGGTTCCCTATGGATCCTCCATGATATAACTGTGGTGGCTCATCTCTTGCCAGGATCTCAGCTTTCTGCCTGTGGTCGGTTGGTAGGGTCATTTGAGCCTCAGCTCTCTCGCTGCACCCTGAAAAATACAAACACAATCTCCATCGGAGAGTGAGATCAGTAGAGGTTAACAAATATACACCATACTGGATTACCTAGATTCTATTTTTAGTAGTCTCCCTGTCAGTCGCTCGCATAGTGCATCTTTTCTTGGGAGCCCAAGAGTACAGGATCCGGTGCATATCACCCTGAATCCCCAGTTCCAATCAAGGGTTCCCCCTCACTGAGTGGAATATTTCGCCAAATTTAATAACTGTTGATTGTCTCCCCCAGGCCCAGGCTCCACCATTGCACAGTGCTCCTTTCTTGGTTTGCTGTTCTCTTCCAGTAGGAGGTGTGGTCAGCCTACTCATGGTCGCAGACTGTGTTTCATGCCAGTGGTCTGTCTACTCCATCTGTCATTGATCTGCTTCCTCTGGCAGCTTGTGTAGTGCCTTTCAGCACTGCACTAACTGCCATCTGGGGGCTGGTTACCATTCCAGACCTCAAAGGGTCTCTCGATGCTGATCGATGGCATTCTGTGGTTTCTTCAGCAACAGGCTTTTGCCTCAGGCCTGGGGAGGGCATTCAAGAGCTTTGACAGATTCTGTCTTATTTTTGGAACCTCATGGGTCACTTTGGTCAACAGCTCAGTGAGGGAAGGAACCGGTGGCCGGGACCTGGGGTTGTCAGACTGCTCAATTATTCACAGGTTTAGAGATTCTCCCCTACTTCTCATGGCCCCTCTTGCCAGTTGACGCCCACTACTTGCTCTGTAGGTTACAGTATGCTCGTGAGGATTTTATGTTTTTGAACCTAATTTGGTTTAACTTCATACTTAAGCCATTCCCCTCCCCTCTTCCCTTACACTTCATTCATAACCTCTCACTTCTTTCTACTAGTCTGCATAGAGAAAACGGTTATCCTGGTTAAGGACCGCATATGAGGGAGAGTATGTGGCGTTCCATTCTCTGTTCTTTTGAGTGTTCGCTTAGTAAGATCTGCTCAAAGTCAGACCATTTTTTCCTAAATTTCAATATGTCATTTTTCCTTTCAGCTGAGTAGAATTCCATTGTGTAAATATACCACAGTTTCGCTGTCCATTCCTCCATGGATGGGCATTTAGACTCCTAGACAGAATGGACATAGAACTACCAATGGACCCAGCTATCCCTCTACTAGGCATCTACCTGCAAGATGCCACATCTAGATGCAGAAAATTTTGTACAACTATATTTATAGAAGCTCAATTCATAATAGTCAAGAATTGGAATCAACCAAAATATAAAGATTTTTTTAAAAATCACTGTCCTAATTTATATTTTTACCAAGAGAATGTGATGATCAATACATCTTCATACCTTTTTTTGCCATCATTGGATGTTATTAGTTTTATACAATTATCAGTGTAGGCAAACAAAATTATCCCATATTTAAAAATTTATCAATATTTTAATCTTTTTGGCTTTACATTTTTAATTTGAAAAATTAATAAATGTTATTAAAGCAGAATCTGAGTAGTATAGTTGCTCAGAAATTGGACTGTTCTTATGTCTTCTAAGTCAGTTCTGATTATTTTACTGTCTCTGTAACAGTGGACCTTGGAATATGGACAGCTATGCCATTCTAGCCTCTTTCTGAGAGGAACCAAGCCTGGGTGGGAACCAGGAAAGATGAGATGTTTGCTAGTTTTGGGGCAGCTGGAAGAATCCTTCCCACCTGGCCTGGCCCGAAGTTGTTGATTCTAGCTCCACCCAACCAGTTTGAACAAAAACAGAGCAGGCTGAAAACTCTTCCCAAACACAGACCAACATGCTCTGCTGGGGAGCTCACACTCAGAGGAGCTGGGCCAAGATGTCCATGGGAAACAGCTTTAGGCAAGCTGAAGGCTTGCCAGTGTGCAACAGAACGGCTTCTCTATGTCATGAAAACAGGGTTGGTGCACAGTCAGGAAAGTGTGGTAAAAATAGGGTTTATGACCAGATGTAGCTGCGGATCACAAATCTGACCTGCTGATATCACCATCTCTTGCACACACCATCTTCTTGTGGTTACCTGTCAGATCAGGAACTATCATGGTCTCTGTCTTTGGGACACACCTAGTCTGATAAGAGGCTCCTCATCTCCCCAAATGACTGGTAAAATAGACATGTTATGCCTAGTGGGAATTTTTAATATGATTGACGAGAGGAGCATCTTAGCATAAAAATGACTCAAAAACACTTCAAGAAGCAATGCATTTAGTATAAGCACATTCCGCACAGAAGGAAGCAATAGAAGTGGTTTATTTAGACACAGGTCTAAGAGGCAGTGTTTAGCATCCAGGAGTCTAGAAAGTTGGCTTCCTTTCATTATTTCCATTTCATTTTCTCTTTTTGCTTATCTTCAGGTATCTCCTTCTAGTTTCCAGAGATGGGGAAAGAGCTGGCTCCCTTCTCTGGCTCTGCTTGTCTACACAGTATTTCAGGGATGAAGCAGGTGCAGTCCTGTGAGATCACTTTAAGTCTTACTTGTTTCTCTCACCTTGCTGACAGTTCTTTCAGTTTAGAATGCTTCCCTTTCCTCTCTGGCATGCTTCTGCTTATGTCTGGTGTGCTAGTTTGAATATATGGGCCCATAGACTCAGTCATTTTTTTTAAAAAAAATGATTTATTTGCAAGGAGAGAGAGAGAGAGAATTGGTATGCCAGGGCCTCTAGCAATTGTACATGAACTCCAGAGGCATGTGCCACTTTGTGCATCTGGCTTTATGTGGGTACTAGGGAATTGAACTCCAGTGAACTCAGGCTTTGTAGTCAAGATACTTAACCATTGAACCATCTCTCCAGCCCCATCCCTCCTCAGTCATTTTGATTAAACTTCTTGAGTCCCTAGAAGTCCCTGCTATAAGGAGGCATTTCACTGGGGGGTGGAGTCCAGCCTGAAAATGTGTTTTGGGGGTGATCTTGAGTCCAGCCCTACTGGGTCTGTTCAGATCAGTTTTAGCTCTGGCTGTTTTTGCTTGCAGGTGTTGGTGTTTGCTTGGTGCAATTGTTTCTCTCAGCTTCTTCTGTCATTGATGGAGTGTCCCCCTGAATTGTTAAAGCATGAAATAAACCCCTTCCTCCAGTAAGCTATGTCTGGGTTGAATGTTTGTCCCAGCAATGTGAAGCTGACTACCACATCTGGATACAATTTAAATATAAACCCTATTTGTTGAGAATGTGTGTAGGTGCTAGAATACAACAATAATAAAAAGGCAATCTCCACTAACAAGTTAAGGAGCCAAAGAAACAAAAATTAGCTGAGACCAATGTGATGAAGGAAGATTTAAACAAGGAGTGGGTAGCAGGGGCTCTTCATTTTCTACAGTCCCAGCAGCTAATGAGACATCAAGTAGGTTGTTAGATAAATAGAGTGGGAATTAGAAAGATAGTCTGAGACTATGGAAATCTGAGATTCAGCATATGGCTTTGCTTGAATTTTGGAAAGAGATTTCTTAGGGAGAGGGGGATGAAGTGAAGAATAATTGCATGGAAAATTGAGTTTTAAAGTGTTAACAGAACACAAGTGAGTGAGCTGGTAGTGGTGCTCAGTGGTGCAGCACTTGACTAGCATGCACAAGAGCTTGGATTTGCTCTCCAGGACCTCAGAAGAACAAGAAGGAGAAGGACAAAGGAGGAGAAGGAGAAACAAAAGCTTTATCAAAATCCTGTAGTCAGAATCTTCCTTATTTCCTCATACAGAGTAAAAGCTATCAGCTTTCTCCTCCAGCTAAATCAACAATGTCAACAATAAAATAGACAACATCAGCAGAAAGAAAACCTGTTCTCAAGATGCTGGGGACCATGCAACAGAGAGTGATGCACACAGGACAAGAAACAAAGATCCTTAAATTGCATCCAGCTCCTGCCTTGAGGAAGTTTCTGGGCTTCAGCTTTGAGGAGGGAACCCTGGCAATGCTCTGTGGACTTTAGTTGTTGCACAGATGGAATGGAAAGTCTGGAAGGCCAAGAGCTGGGCTTCATAGGACAGAAGACCAAAGAAAAACTGCACAGAAAGAACACCTCAGAGATATTAATAGGTTTCTGAGTAGCTGGATGAGTGATACATGCATATGAGGCAATACCCAAATCAAGAAATGAGCTATCCCAAATTAATAAAGGAAATATTCTCTGGAACTAGTATACACTGGTGTCAGGATTATCACCTAGCGTGGAAAACTTCCCAAGTAATGGATAACAGAAAGCATATTCCAAACGGATACCTTAGTAGGTGAATAAGCCCAAGAATGAATGCTGACATAGTTTTGCCTGGATAATCAGCATATAAAGAAGTAGCTTTTTATACACCAATAATAATGAAATTTCTATGAAAGACATCAAAAGAAACATAATTCACAATAGCAACAAAATATTCTTGGAATAAAGTTAGTGAAAGAAATGAAAGACCTTTTACATTGAAAACTACAGAATACTAATGAAAAAAATAAATATACACATGTGATAGAAATATCCCCCATGTTCATAGGTTAGAATAGTTCATAATCATTGACATTTTTAAAACCAAAACTAAAAATATCAAACTCTTCTTAATTAATTTTTAATATTTTAATTTGATTAGTAGATTTTTATGGTTTGTAACTTTTTAAAAATATTTTTTATTTCTTTTCAAGATGAGACAGAGAAAGAGATAGAGAGAGAGAATTGGCATGCCAGACCCTATAGCTACTACAAAAGAACTCCAGATGCATGTGCAACTTTGTGCATCTGGCTTTGTGTGAGGAATAGGGAATCAAATCTGGGTTGTTGGGTTTTGCAGGCAAGTGCCTTTACCACTTTGCCATCTCTCCAGCCCCCTATGGCTTGGATCATAAATGGGTTCCAAAAGCACATGTATTGAAAGCAGTGTTCACAGGTAGCACTGTTTGAACATGATCGACTTACAGGGTCTCTAACCTCATCAGTGGATTAATCCATGTACATGGGCTTCTGGGACATGGTAGAAACTTCAGATGAGTTTGCAAGATTTGGAGACTTGAGGTGTTAGATGGGGCATGCCACAACTGGCCAAATGATGCTGTCACCTGGGCTAGGTGGGGAAAGGGCAAGAACTCTGCATGTGCCTGCTTTTAGTCCTGGCACTGCCACAAATCTACATGTGGCTGGCCAATGCATTTGTTCTCAGAGTATCAGTGTCCTGATATCTCAGTTCTTGAGGGTGGCACCGTCTGGTCCCTTCTGTGTAGAAACACTTTTTTCCTGTCATGCAAGGCACTGGGCAGACCCGGGTGCTAGACTTGTCATTGTTCTACTGGGTCAAGGTAGATTCATGAAGCTTCAACCCCTGTGCTAGTGAGTGGATTGTCTGGGGGTAAGGGTCTCAGCAATGGAATTAGATGGAGATCTCTGACATCTCAGTGTTAATTCAGATAACAGCTCATTTTTCATGATGGGGTCTAGCTACAGTAGTCTGGCTCTGGGGGTTTGTGGGGGAGATGACATACAATCTGTCTTCAAAGCAAAATACCTGGGTAGACACTGGGCTGCTCTCCTAACTAGGATGCTAGCCTGTGACAACTGTGAAAGTTTCCAATAGCTAGAGTTGCTGTGATCTGTGCTGATGGTGTTTGCTGGTTTTTTCCTGCTCACCCTTGCCCAAGGGGAGACCCCCCTTCCTTGGCTAGGGAGGCAGGACACTTTGTTCCTCTCTCCATGTTATCACCTCAAGTCGCCAGTACCTCCAAGTTTTCAATTGTCCCTTCTTGAGTTCCAGTATCCTACCATGATCATCTCAAAATGCAGCTATCTGTTACTCTGACTCAACCATCTTGGAATTGGTATTAATTAACTTAGTGATACCATGGAACAAAGTTCAAGAACATTTATTGAATATAAAAAGTTTCAGTTACTGGTAATGTAAAACTCAGTGTCTTGTATTCAGACCAAATGACCAACCAGTCAATGAAAATTGCATGAGAAATAACACAAACATATGAGGCCATTAAACATTATCCTAAACATACCCCAAATGTTTGCATATTGAGAAGAAATATCAAATTCATTAGAGCAACAAATTATTTTGAACATCAAACTTTTACCTTGAAACTCAGTATCTGGGAAGAAAATACACTTAATACAACTAGCATCAGATAAGATATATAAAGCAAGGGATTAGTTCAAAGTATGTGTAAACTTGGCATAGCATGGAAATATCCAACATGAAACACTAGAACAAAAAGAATTTAATAATAGAATATCAGCAAGCTACGGGCAAACTATAAGAAGCCTAATATACATGTACTTCAAGTCTCTAAAAGAAAATGGGAATCATTGTTTTATTGAAGAATTTAGGGCTTAAAAATATCCCATTTTGATAAAAAAAATATAGTGGTCATTTGAGTCAGAATGTTCCCCATAAATTCATGTGCTTTGAATGTTTGGTTCCCAGTTGGTAGCAATTTGGGAGGTAGAGCCTTGCTGGAGGAGGTGTGCTGTTGAGGGCAGGCTTAAGGGCATTAAAACCAGTTCCCCTTTGCAAGAGTTTCGCTTGTTCTCTTGATGCTGTTTTCCAAAACAAAATGAAAAGTAAAAATGAAAACTTTCCTCCCATCAGCTGCTTTTGGTCGGGTGCTTTGTCTCAGTGTGATGGTGATTACAACTGTGGATTCATGGGATCATGTATTTTAATAGGCTCCAAGTATAAAATATGCAAAAAATTACATCAAAATCCAAAAACATACATTGCTCGAAGCTAGTGATAAATTACTAAATGCAGCTAGAGCAGGAAAAGCATGCCCCATGCCAAGAATTGCATCTAAGAAAAACAACAGATTTCTTACAAAAACCAATGTAAGTTGTGGTGACATTTGAATCATAATTGTATGCCTCAAGAAGAAAAAAAAACCAATAGAGCCTATAAATCCCAAATTGTATATCCATATAAAATAATCTTTTAAAACTAACAATGAGATGAGTGTGCTCATATATACAAGAGTTTAAAAATAATCATAATATTTGCTATTCAATAAATTTTAGAGGAAATAATTTATACCAAATGAAATGATACCAGATGGAAATTTCTATACAAAGGCATGAAGAAAACTGGATCTAACATATGGATAAATGTATATAGTTTTTTTTTCACCAAGTAAGTGCCTACAAAAGAAAATTGACTATTTAAATACTGATAATAACAATTCATTCTAGATCTTATTTCCTAGGTGTAAGTAGGTAAATGTTTGGTTAAAATAGCAAAAAGGTTATCAACAAAAATAAGCATACTATTATAAGTATTATAATATAAAGTATTACAATATCATTTTAAGCTACACTGTTATAAGCTAAAGCTATATATTATAACCTAAAGCAACCAATAAATTAAGAGCATATATAATAAGCCAACAAACATTAAATAATGAACATATTTAATTCATACATGAAAAGAGGGATAAAGAAAAAGGGCTATGGAAGATAGAAAACAAGACAGCAGACTAAAACTTAGCCATATCAGTAATATCACTAAATGTTAATAGTATAAACACCCCACTTTCAGAGGCAGATAAGCAAGCCAAGGGTTCTGGGTGTCCTTCAGAGAAACAGTGAATTTAATTTTGTCAGCTTCGTCTCCCCAGGCTTTGACCACAGAATCCTATGTTTCACTGAACACCTAATAAGTACCTTGTGATTTTGGGTATGTTGATGTTATGTATTGTCTTCTTGGGAACAAGAGTTAATGGGAAAAGGATGTTTATGGAAGGCTTCTAGTTGCTGACCAACCCTCCGGGACCAGGAAATGGAGAAGTTGACAGGGCTGTGGACAGGGCCAGCTGAAGGGTGATGTAAATGAATAAGCACTTGGGGGATAGGTTGCAGGGGAGAGAAGGGTAAATGCCTTTCTTGGGGAAGTGTACTGTGAGATCTTTTTATTCCCTGCCTCTCCCAGCTCCATGTGGAGCCAGCTTTCTATATATCTAGCAGTCTGCTTGTTCTACTTGGCTTTGAATCTCTCTAATTGGATTATTAGCAGATGGTAGTTTTTCCATTCCCTTGGCAAAGGGTTGCCCATTGTGTACAGAAGGATAGCTGGTGGGGGGAGTTCAGTCACAGTTGGCCTGAAACTTCAGCTCCCTGTTCTCTAATCCTTATGGAATCTTGTGGAAACAGTACTTCAGATCCTGGAGGTTGCTCAGGTCATACACCCCACTAACATAGATAGTTTTCACCAATATAACTAGCTTCGTTGCTTTCTTCAGAGACAATTAACTAATATTCAGAAAGATAACACATTACCTAAAAACTGAAGGAAATTGGTAGAGAGAACTGATTTCTGCTACCCATAATAACCATTCTCATTTTGATGGTATACCTTCCATTTTCTCAAACTGCAACTTTATGTGACTGTGCATCTGCATCTGTACGAATGGCCTGTCAGAAACATCTGCTTTCTAATCCCCCCAAAACTAGGAGTATGTCCCCTTGAATAGCAATGGGAGGTCAGGTGAGCAGATGGAATCAAGTTCAGATGACCTGGAAATGGGGATACTATGTTGGGCTATCCAGCTGTGTCCAATGTCAAACATCCTGAAATGCAGAAGACAGGGGCAAAATGTTAGATCAATGTCAACACAAGGTTAAAAAAGGGTCAAGTGACCAGAGCAGACTTTGAGGGTGGACAGGAGAGGTCAGGAGCTCAGAAATGTAGACAACCTCTAAAGCAGGAGGGCTTGTAGAAAATGAAGATATACATTAGACCCTCTCATTGTCAAGACTATTCTCCTCCCAAGACTTTATCCTCCTTTCCTTGGCTCTACTTCTTACCTCATGAAAGCAGTTTTAAAGATCTGATATGCACCCTTTCATGTATCTTCATGCATCTATGTATATGCATGCACACACAAACACACATGTTTGTGTACAAATGGATGGCTTTTAAATATTTATGTAGAAATGGAAGCACAGTTCTCATTTTCATCATACTTGAAAATTTCAGATAGCTTTTCCAATTAATTAAGCCTGCAGGTGGCACAATTGGTATGGAAGTCTGCCTGCTTTATAATGATGTTTCCATGGTCTGAATGGAGTTCAGGATAAAGGTGATACCTTTATCCTGGGCAGAAGGAGCAATGAATGCATGGGGTGTGACGGCAAGATTTTAGATATCTATGTGAGAGACACCTTGGGACTTTTCATCTGTATAGATTGATACAGGTCCTTCATATTTTGATCATTTTAATTGGATTTTTGGTTGCAGTCATGCATCGTTCTGACTGTGATGTAATTCTAAATCTACTCCTTTTCAGCTATCCTGTCCTGTTATACTATCAAAAGGTTTGGTAGACTGGATGGTTGAGTAGCTCCTTTTTTCCACACCATTACATATATTTCTAATGCTTTTTTTTCATTATATTAGCCAAAAGACAGAAACTCAATTCAAGGGAGAGGAAACCAGTATCAACTCATGAAACCAGAACGAGTTAGGGAACCGTGGAAGTCATCTTCTCAGCTGGTCTTTCTATTTACTCTATTACTCTAACTGGATTCCCTCAGTAGACTGGGGCCATGGCTTTTGGCAGTGTCTGACTACTGTTGTAATAAAGTCTGTTCTCACATAAAAGAAGCATAATGCATGCATTCCACAGAAGATTGTCATTTTATAAGGGATTGGCAAGTGTGGTGGTCTGAATGCGAAATTGTCTCAAGTGTGTGCAATTAAGCCTCCTCCTTAAGCCCTAGCTGATGGAGCCTTACTGGAGGAGATGTGTTCTTTGGGACCGGCCTTGGGATTTTATAGTCTATCCTACTTGTCAGTGTGGGTTAGGTCACTCTTGCTGCTTTCTCCCAGCTGATGTGACAAAATGTGATGGCCTGCTGTCATTGCTATATTTTCCTCACCAGGATGAAAATTTTCCTTGAAACTGCAAGCAGCCCATGAGCTGTTTCTGGTGGGGCGTTTTGTCCTAGCTATGAGAAGGTAATTGTAACAATGGGTAAAAAGAGACCAAATGAAGAAAGAATAAATCAGAGATCTCATGCCCCTGCAAAAGAACTCCAGATGAACGGACCACTTTGTGCATCTGGCTTTACATAGGTACTAGGGAATTGAACTCAGACCATGAAGCTTTGCAAGCAGGTGCCTTTAACTATCAAGCCAATTCTGTTCCTTAGGTTTCTGAGGTTTCTTGCTAAATATGAATGGAGTTCGGGACAAAATGAAGTACAATCCTCCATCTATGTCCATGGGTTATATATCCATGAATTCAACCCCTTTGGATCAAATATGTTAAAAATAAAATTACATGTATATTGAATATGAACAGACTTTTTTCTTATTATTATTTCATAAACAACTTAATAGCTATTTACATAGCACTTATGTCGTATTAGGTGATGTAAGCTTTGTAGACTGTGTGGGAATATGTCCATAGATTATATACAAACACTGCCATTTTATACAAAGAACTTGAGTATCCATGGATTTTGGTGTTCCCATATGTGAGAATGGGTTCTGAAACCAATTCCCTGAAAAAAAAATAGAGATATCACTATATTTATGATATATCCCTACATAAGGAAAACCAAGCTACCAACAAGTAACTAAAAATGCATGGCTTGTTCCATATGTTTAACTCCTGGAAAGGTAAGTTGAGGCCACAGCTAATAATACTGAAAATTCTTTTGCTCCATGAAGCACTTCCCAGTGGGGTGACATTCTTTACAGGTCACAGCCCCTCTCTGGGTATAAGAAGGAAGCTCCCAGATGCCCCTGCTCACAGATCTGGCCTGGGATGATGGTTCTGGCTGTCATGTTTTCTGCTCTTCCCCACTGGACCAATCCTGGTCTCCCTCTGCCAGTGGGATTGGATGGCATTTTGAGGCAAGCTGTCTCTTGGAAGCTGAAACTATTATGAAAGTCTGGGTTGGGATGGTGGGACAACTGCCATTCAGCTGAGTGGGAGGAGGAAGAACAGCTTACCAGCTGCTGAGGAAAGTGTTTGCATGAGAGAGGGAGGGAGAGAGAGAGAGAAAGTGCCATGTCCACATGTGTTCATATAATAGTCAACATTTATTATAAATACTTGTTTCTTTAATGGCAGACTCTTCTGTGTTCGGAATGTCTCTAAGACTTGTGCTATTTCACCCAAGTGCCATTGAAGTTTGGAAAACATTTTAAAATGCATGATTATAATGGACTCCTTCTCTCTGTAGCCTCCATCTGACATCTAAAGCTCATCAATGCTTTCCTTACCAGTGCAGTTTGTGAAGAGCCCAGTACCTCTCCCTCACTTAGGTCCTTTATGTGGGTAACAATGTGTTTTGTGTTTGGTTATGGTAACTAAGCTTCACTTCCATTGCTCATCCAAAATTCACTTCAGTTTATTTTGACTACCATCCATAATGAAGGCCAAACAGACATTGTTTATTGAGTTCTTAGGATGTGAAAGACACTTTAGATCAGAGGGATAGTAGAGTACAGGGGGTGAGGACACAGATTCCAAAAGTTGGCCCTTCCAGCTCCTAACTTGTATATGTCTCTCGAATTTTTTCTAGTTCATTTATTTTCACTTAGAAAACATAGCTAATAAAGTAGGGAAGTTTGGAGCAGTCAATGAGATAATAGGCAGAGAGAGCCTATGCACAGTTGGTTAACAATAAATGTTAGTTATCGATAGGATTCTTTATATCCTTCTTAGGGAAGAGATTTATTATATGTATTCGGGGTCTGAATACAGTGAGTCTAAGAGTCAAGGTGGTAATTGATATAGATAGACAAAACCTAAGCATGAGAGTCAGAACTCATACCCTTCCTCTACATGCCAGAGCCACATCACGTTGGAGGAAACTCCTTGTGTTGCTCAAGAGGAGTCTGAATTTCTAGCTGTAAAACTCTAAGAGAATTATATAGCATTTTGGATTTTGTTTCTTCATTTATGTGGAGTGAATATTCCTACTCCTTCAGAACAGAAGTCACGATGGGCAAACGAGATCATGTACTGGAAGTGGTCAATATTCTTTTCTTTTCAGGATCCTCTCATATTTTATTCAAAGACATGATGGAAGAGGTTGCCAGAGAATATATTCTCAAATAACAAATAAATCCTTATTTATTTGGTATTCTGAATCATCAGTATTTCACCCTTCTTGTGATGCTAGAAAGTCAGCAATTAACAATTTAGCATTTTCTGACCCAAATAACCTCTATTCTCCATAGAAGGACATTTGATGTGTGTGCATGTGGCACGGGGTAGTGATGAATGCTAGGCAGGAAACCAGACCATTGGATTTCCAACCTGACTCTGCCATACCCACCGTGTATGTGACCTTGCCCATCACTGAAAGTCACTTGGATTCCATTTACTCAGTATAAGATGCAGGTAGCAATGTGTCTTCTGATGTCCTCATGTGGTTATTGTGAAAGACAGTCCAAAAAATGAAGATAAAATATAATCAAAATAAGAAACATGATATACAAACCCATAGGTTTTTAGAGGTGTGAGGCCATATTTATCATTCTTCTTGGGAACTTCAGACCATACTTTCCTTCTCTGGAATCTCATAGTTAACCTGGGCCCAGGTTAATGTGGGCCCTTGAGGCCAAACAATTTGGAGATCAACCAGGGCTTAGGCCACTGAAATCTAGCATGCACTATCTCCTAAGAAAGTGCATAGAGGGAGTTTAAGCTGTTGATAGGAAAAAGTAGTCCAGGTCCTCTATAGCCTAGAATCAGAGTTCACAACCACCAGGGAGAGGAGATGGGGGAAAGAAGGTCATAGAACTTGATAACATGTTCAAGGCACTGTGGAAAGCTAGGCTTGGCATCTGTGCACTAGTGCTATAATCTTGGCACCAAAAATCTCAGCAAATCACATCTCTTCTCTGGTCTTATTCATCTTTCTCTGTGAAAGAGATGTAGCGGGAGATCCAGGTGTGTGAGAGAGTTTTGCAAACAGTGCCTTCATAAAAGGGCACAGCCCCGGGGTAGGTACTCACCATAGAAAATTCTTAAATTTCTTTTTGAAAATATATTTATTATTTATTTATTTGAGAGAGATAGAGACAGGAAAAGAGTGAGTATGGGTGTGCCAGGGCCTCTAGCCACTACAAATGAATTCAGATACATGATGCTTTGTGCACCTGGCTTGCTATGGTGTTGGGGAATGTTGCAGTCAGCTTTCTCGTCACTGGGCAGAAGGAACCCAAACAAAATCAACTTGTGGAGGAATGGGTTTATTTGGCTTACAGACTCGAGGGGAGACTCCATCTGGCAGGGAAAATGATGGCATGAGCAGAGGGGTGGACATCACCTCCGCCACAGCACTGGAAACAGCAGCAGGAAGGTGTGCCAAACACTGGCAAGGGGAAGCTGGTTTATAACCCCAATAGCCCGCCCCCAACAACACAGGTTTTAATTCCCAAACTGCCATCAGCTGAGGATCGATCATTGAGAACACATTCATTTGTTTGTGGTGGACACCTGGATCAAACCATGAGAGGGAATGGACCCCATGTGGTCAGGCTTTGCAAACAAGTGCCTTTAACTACTGAGCCATTTCTCATGCCATTTTTTTAAAAACCTTTAAAAGAAAACATTTTGTTTATTTTTTGAGAGAGAGAGAGAGAGAGAGAGAGAGAGAGAGAGAGAGAGAGAGATTTATAGAGAGAACGGGCATGCCAGGGCTTCCAGCCACTGCAAACAAACTCCAAGCACATGTGCCACCTTGTGCATCTGGCTTTACGTGGCTACTGGGGAATCAAATTCAGGACCTTCTGCTTTATAGGCAAACACCTTAAACACTGAGCCATCTCTCCATCCCAACTTTCTTTTTTGCAGTTTAGAGAGACTTTTATTAGATTAAGAGAAGGAAAAAGAAGAAAGTAGAGAGAGCTCCTGCCCATGAGAAGGCAGGAAGGGGTTGAGCCTCTTTTTTAATTTCACTGATCAATCTTTGTACATATACACAATATTCCATGATAATAATCCCCTCCCACCACCTTCACTTTTCCCTTTCCCAGGTCCACCCTCCAATGAATCGCTTCTTCTTTCCAACTAGTCTTTCTTCTAGTTTGATGTCATCATCTTTCCCCTCCTATGTTGCAAGTCTTGCGTAGGTAGCATCTGCCATGTGAGGTCATGAATATCATGGTTACTTTGTGTCTGGAAGACAGCATTGTAAGTATGCCTCCCCTTCCTTTGGCTCTTACATTTTTCAGCCACATCTTCTGCAATGCTCCCTGAGCACTGGAGGATGTGATAGAGATGTCTCACTTAGTGTTGAGCACATCACTGTCATTTCTTCTCGGCATTTTGTCGAGTTTTTAAGTGGTCTCCTATGGTATCACCATCTGAAAAGAGAAGCTTCTCTAACCAAGAGTTAGAGTAACATTAATATATGGGTATAAACATAAATATTTAGATGTCAATTGAGTGGGCATAATATATCCATTAAGCCAGACAACAGTAATAGTTCCCCACCCTCCAGGGCTACCATATGAAGTTTTTAAGATGTAATCTGGAAAACCTCTGGTTTTTGTCTTCACCCTGAAAAGTTTACCAGGACTCTGTCCCATCCCTGGCTTTCTTCCATCTTTTCCATTGCTTCCATCCCCAGCTTAGAGATGGAATATAATTACTCTACCTATGTTTGGTTTACATCCGAAACCAAAGGCAAGTTGATTGATGGCATTCAGACTAACCTGGCAGCTGCTGTTTTCAGACCATCAGATGCTCATCCAGGGACAGTCAAGGATAACAAAATGAAGAAGCATAGAATCATAGCAGCCTATTCCCAGGTTGCAGAATAGGGATTTATGACCAGGAGTGATAATCAAAATATTAGGCACCTTACAGGGCAGAAGAACCATCCAGTATCATCTTGGTACTTGCGAAGCTCCTGCAGTATCAGATGGTGTGCCTGTGGCTGCAGCAGGGTGTGGAGATCGTGATCATAGGAAATGGGCAAAGTACCTAGTGTGAGGGTGAGGCACTTGGGCTGACAGTGATGGGTATTAACCAATCATTTTGCAAACATCTCAATATTTCCAGATTATGTGTCTTTCAGGACTGCCTTAGCTCAGACTCTGAGATGAATCTCAGACTTGCTTTTTTCCACAATTTAGCAACTATTGCCCTTATCTTCAAAGAGTCAGGAAGTGGACCTGGAGTTGTCTTCTTCCTTCTGCTTACTTATCCCTCCTTCACTATATTACTTTACTTACATTTATATTACATACATTATGTTACTTTTTCCTTTCTCTTACCTGTTATAAAATCCCTCTATGAAGAAAATGGGTGCATTCCTGCATACTCAGATCCCTAGTCAGAGCTGGCCCTTGTCTGTTCTAAGTCACTCCACTGAACTAACTTAATTCTCTCTTTAGCCTTCAAAACAAAACAAAGAAACAACAAAACAACACAAAGGCCTGATTAATGTGTTCTTGGCAGTCTCTTTGATGAGTTTTGAGTCTCCTCGGTGTCAGCCACCATCCCCATAGAGATGATTCCCCAGCTCGAAATGAGAGCAGCTCTCATATTCCTTCCTCCACTTCCTCTACAATGCTGCCAGAGCCCTGGTGGTTGGGATAGAGATGAATCATCCAGTGCTAAACACAGGGCTCTCTCTTCTTATCCGTTTGATGAATCTTGGGTCTCCCTGGTATTCACTGCAATCTGTAAAAAGAAGCTTCTCTGACTGAAAGTGAGAACAGCATTAATCAAAGGGCATGGTTGTGAGCTCATCAACATTTGCCATGGAGGACCAAGGGGGACAAAAAAAAAAAATGAGACACCTAAACAGAGGAAGGACCACTTGGAAAGAGGGAGGGGTCTTTAGAGGAATGGGAGGGAGGGGAACAGACTAGGGTAATGGGACATGTATATCCTCAAATTACAGTATGTTCATGTTATAAAGTTCTCAATAAAATGATCAAAATAGCCTCATTATAATTCAGTCACCAGGGTAAATAAACAATTGACTCCAATAAGGAATGAGCCCCTCTTTTTCTGCCCTCTCTTCCTCTTAGGACAAAACTAGAAGGCTTTCTTCCTAGAGAGGGATTTGTTGCTGCCACAGAAAATAATAAGGAAACCAGTGCAAAGATGAATTAGGTCCTGTGTCCAGGCCAGAACTTAATAAATAACATTCATGTACAAATTCAAGTATATTTACTTGAAAAAAGTTTCATACAAAATTATTTTTTGTATCATTAAGCAGTGGTGCTTTTTTTTAGCTGATTTGAAAATTTTTCTTGCAAATCTAAGTTTGGATTTAAAAGGTTGTTGAATTAGTCAGGATTCTCAAGAGGTACAGAACCATGAATATGTGTTATAAAGGAGATTTATTAGATAAGCTTATAGGATTCAGGATGGGCAGTACAACAAGAGTTGTCTGTAGGCTGGAGGGTTGGAGAACTAAGTAGCTGCTCAGGGCACTAGACTGGTGACCTCAGTGGTCCCAATCTGTCGTGGCAGGCCTGGAGGATTGGACAGTGACTGGTCTTTAGTTTATATTTGAAGGCTAAAGGAGCTGGTCCACAGAGGAGAGAAAAAACAGGTAGATGAACCCACCCGCAAGTAGCACAGAGAGCCAGACACAAGGTCCTGTGTTCTCTTGGAGTCCACCACTAAGGGTTGCCCACTCTCGTAGAAGATCTTCCTCCCTCCATCAATCCTTCCTGGAAACACCCTCACAGATCCACCCAAGACTCATGTCTGTTACCTGATTCCTAATCTGATCAGAATTTAACCATTACAGAGGTATATGCCACAATTCCAGGGAGGGTGATCCCTGGGCCAATTTGTCAGAACCCCTGCTTTACTTCTTAGAGGCTATGTGAACTTGAGCAAGTAACTGAATATCCTCATGCCTCAGTTTTCACATCTGCAAAATGTGAGAGAGAAAACAGTCCCTGCTCTGCTCCGGGGGAGGTTTAAAGGAGCTCACAGTAAGAGCTCTTAGAAGTTTGATTCCTTGAGACATGTTCTTGATCTTTTTGAATCCCAATTCCTCACTCTGGTTGGATAAAATACTAAAAGTTCATTTAAATACACTGCCAGACTTATTCAGTCTTCAAACAGCTTAGTCCAGACATACAACAGAGTTCAGCCAATGAAATTTGAGAAGTGATATGATACCTGTGGGTGAAGGTGGTTAAGAGAGGGGTTATTCCTTCATGCAGCTATGTGAAAGAGAGGCTCTGTCCCTGTATGACTGCATGAAGCAGAGCCCCTCTCTCACTACCATTCTCTTCAGAACTATGATGACAGCAGGGATAAGTCTTTGCCGTGTTTTTCTGGAGCTTGGCTTGTTTGTTTGTTTGTTTTTGTTTTTTAATAGCAGTTAGTGGCTCTTGACTGAGGGGGAAAATGCAAGAAGTGATTAGGGCTGTTTTTCCTTGATTCCTAGACCCCAGAAAGAAGCTTCCGTTCTTCTCTGGATAAACTAAAATGTTATGCCTATCACACAGCCTTCTAATTGTATATGTTTACGCCCTTTAATGAACATTGCTTTCACGTTTGATTAGAGCACCTTTTTTTTTACAAATGGAGGAGATTTCCTAGGAGACTCTCCAAAACGAGGAGAGAAACCCCAGGGCATAGATAGCAGTGGATGAGTCACCACCATCACTCCCCACAGGCTTGGAGAACACTGTGGAGGAATGACAGATTGAATGACAGTTACACTCGCTACTAGCCAGAGAAGTTTCTCCATGGAGAGAGCCGCAGAAACTGCGGTGACTCAAAACTCCTAAAAGCAGAAATTAAGATGCTGCCAAGAGATCAACACAAAGGAGACTTCTATCATGCCCTCCAAGTCGCAGGGAAGATTGTGGAAGAGGGGTCTGAAAGAATGTAAGAGCCATAAGGCTGTGTAGGCATTCTCTGGAGCACGACCATTGAACATGAACTGACCAGTGCATTCAAGCCTCAGTGCCTACAGCCTCTCCTTGAGTCCAGCACTAAAGTTTTGCCTTAAAGGATGGAGAAGAGAAGAGGAACAAGACAACAAGATGGAGGAAGGACCACCTTGACAGAGGAGGGTCCTTGGGGTGGGGGTGGGAAGAGAGGGGACAAAAGAGGATCATAGGGTAGAAACACGATCAAATGACAGTATGTTCATAGGTTAAACTTCCCAATAATAATTTTTAAAATGAAAATATATGGATTCTTCTAATAGGCACTGGCTGGGATTCAGCTCTGGCTATTTCCAGACAACATGACATATTAGGAAACACATGGGACTTGGAATCAGATAACTTGAGCTTGAATCTTAGCTCTGCCAAACTCCAATTGAGTAACCTTGGAAAGATTTCTTAACCCTTCAATGTGTTTCCTCATCTTAAAAATCAGGATAATACAAAATGTAATATTCACATGCCCTTGGCTAACGATCCTTCTTTTAGGAATCTATTTTATAGTAAGTAATTCCATAAGTGTTCAACAGTACGTGTAAAAAGATACATGTTGCACTATTGTGTGTAACAGCCCAAAGTTGGGTCTATCAATGAGGGAAAAATGAAATAATTTATGGTATACTGATATGGTGGTATAATTATATAATTAATTATATAAATAATATATAAATAATAGATTGTATAGGACACAATATATGATAAAAGCAATAATAAAATGTGTAATTACATAATATAGTAATTCATGGTATATTTTAAACACGTTTTTAGAAGAATGAGAAACATCACAGATGCTGATGTGGGGAGGGAGAACTGTCCATTATCTATTATTTAATGTAGTAGCAAAGTCCATAATTAAATAGATTAACTCTACTTAGGTTATTTGGTCTATATGGATAAGCATAGAAATATACTCAGGCTGGAGACATGGCTCAGGGCTTAAAGGCACTTGCAAAGCCTGATGGTCTGAGTTCAGTTTCTCAGTACCCACATAAAGTCAGATGCACAAAGTGGCCAATGCATCTGGAGTTCATTTCCATGGCATGCACATGTTCTCAATCTCTCTCTCTTTCCCTCTCTCTCTCTTAAATGAATCCTTTTTTAAAAAAAAGCAATTCTTTTAAAAAAAGAATCAGAGGCTAGAAAGATGGCTCGGCAGTTAAGGCGCTTGCCTGCATTGCCTAAAGACCCAGGTTTGATACCCTAGCGCCCCCATAAAGCCAGATGCAGAAGGTGGCACATGCATTGGGCTAGAGGCAGTAGAGCACCCATTCTCTCTCTCTCTCTCTTTATCTGCCACTTTCTCAAATAAATTAATTAATTAAATATATTTTTTAAAAGTTTAGAAAGAATCATACTAACACAAATGAAAACTCCACAAACCCATAGCATTCTAGTGGTTATTCGTGAAGATGGGGCGCCGTGATCAATGCTTTGAGATGTGCAGTGCATACTGTTGAGATGGAGAGAATAATGTGATGAGGGAAAAGTAAAAGAGGAACCTTAACTTTTTCTCCATCACCTCTGTTCCTTTCAGAATGACACCATGACTCTTTTGTTACAAAAGAGAAAATGGTGAATAACAACAGAGGTGTTATAAAGTGAGTTTGAGATAATGTAAGTGAAAATTTGGGTCACTTGGAAGTCCTTAAGAAAAACGTGCAGGCTGGAGAGATGGCTCAGAGGTTGGGACACTTACCTCCACTGCCTAGGGCCCCGTGTTCAATTCCCCAGGACCCACGTGGGCCAGACCCACAAGGTGGTGGCCCTGGCTCTCTCTCTCTCTCTCTCTCTCTCTCTCTCTCTCTCTCTCTCTCTCTCTCTCTCTCTGTATCTCTCTGCTTGAAAATGAATGGATAAAATATTTTTTTAAAAAAGAAAAACATGCTACTTTTAGTTGTTTATTCTTCTTGGGCATCCAAACCTATCATGGATAACATTCCAAACAATTCATTCTATGACTGTGGGGTCTCTATTTCCTTCTCTCGTTCCACAATTGTATGCTCTGTTCTTGAGGCTCTTCCTGTGGCATGTGACCCTGTTTCCTGCTTCTCATTGTCACTGAGGTCTGCCTATCCTAGTTTGATGTTTCTTATTAGGCTTATCTACCTAACTATGTCTTATCTACCTAACTATGGCAGCAAAAATTCCTCAAAAAAAATCAGGGCTGGAGAGATGGCTCAGCAGTTAGAGGTGCTTACTTGAAAAGCCTGACAGCCTGGGTTTGATTCCCCAGTACCCATGTAAAGCACAAAGTGGTGCGTGTATCTGGAGTTTGCAGTGGGAAAAGACACTGGTGTGTCTATTCACTCCTCCCCCCTTTTCTGCTTGCAAATAAATCATATATTTATTTTTTAAATCACTTCACAATCAACCACAGTCTTCTCTGAACCTGAACTAACTCTTCAGGTTATTCTATTCAGACCAATATGCTTATGAAAGAAACCAGCAGAGTGCTGTACAAATCTCAGAGCTGTGAACCCTTGATGCTGGTGAGACTCAGGGACCCCCGTTTACGTTCTAACTCTGCTGTCATGTATATTACAGGGGAAGCTTGCTCTGTTCCAGGATATTTGGGACTTTATCTGGGAGGCCTATGTCAGCTGTGGGCTAGAGGCCTCACCTCCTCTCCACATGGGCCTGACCAAAGGGTCTCTTCCACAGGCTCCATTAGGATTCTTACTCACATGGTGGCTGGGTGTTACAGTACAGCCTGCTGGAGACAAAACCTTTTGTTCTTGTGTATTAAACAGTCCAGAGATTAGCATAGCCTCTGCACAAGACAAGAGGGCCTGTTCTAAGTTAGCCCCAGAAGTCATGCAGGGTCCTCCCACGGTACCGTCTTCACTATATCAGTCACAAAAGTCTTGCCCAGTTTCAAGGAGAGGAAAACGATTCCAATTCTTGATGTGGAATGACAGAGTTCTAGAAGAGTCCACAGGACTTGAAACGTTGCAGTAGATACTTGGAAAGTATAGCCTTCCACAGTTTAGAAGCTCTGTTGTTCCCAGGATGAGGGAGATCATCACACACTTGCAGCCTGACTGGCATGAGCCGGGTCTTCTTGGGTGTCACAGCCTCTGAGCTGGGCTGAAGGTTGAATGTGGTCCTGGCTTGTAGGGCTTCACCTGATTGTCCTTCGCTGGCAGAAGACCCACTGCAGGGAATCACACGTTCCATGCCTTGCTTCAGGCTGTAAGCATTCCAAAATAAGTTGCATCCTTCACAGTCAAAAGATTCAGTTGAGCAGTAGCTCCTCCTTTTTGATGACCGTGCATTAGATTTATTTCCCCCATGCCCAATGGGATCCCAAGGTCCAACCAGGTTGATGGCATGGACCTGCATGCTTCCTTGGAGCTTCCTGAAAGGAAAGAGCCCAGGATGGAACCTGAATAACATCCTCCATATTCAAAAAGGACTCTTCCTTCCTGCAGGGTTGCTGCTTGCATGCAATCTCTGCCAGCCTACCTATCAGAGCATTCAGGTGCCCAGTGACTCCCCATAAAGCCTGCACTCAGGGGCCAGAGATTTAACTCCATGCCAGAGTACTTGCCTAGCAAGCACAGACCCAGGGTTTGGTTCTCAGCACTGAAAAAATATAAAGATTTTAAACCGGCTATTGGAGGTATAAGGAAAATTGAGGCAGAAGATAGAACCGACTGAGCTCAGACAAGGATACCATTATTCAGCAAGGAGCGGAGAGTGGACAGCCATATCTGAAGTCAAGTTCCTGCAAAAGCTCTCTGCAGACTCTTTTTAAGACTGCAGATCAAGTTTGCCTGGGTCTGGGCTTCCCTAGGAGGCTGTCTATCGAGGGACAAAAGGTGACCATATGAATGTGGATTGGGCTGGCTGCAGAGCTCTTCAAAAGGGCCTTCTCAGAGATAGGATCCTTTAGATATGTAAAACATTTTCCAGGTGCTTGAGGTGCTATCCTGGGTAAGTGTGAAAATATTTTCCCAGGCTCAGAGAGCTGCATCTTCCCTTCAGGAGGGAACACTTTTTTTCTGTGCCACAAGAATTAAGTATTCTCAGAATAAAGGGGGAAGCGAACATATTTCACTTTCTTTGATTCAAGCCATGAAGAAGTGGAGTTGAATGAGATACTTCTGCTGTGTTTTTTTTTTCTTTTGCACATCTTCAGTTAGCTTCCTTTGGCTTCACTCTACCTCCAAGAAGCCAGGAAATTTTAATTTATAGATGACCTTTGAGGGTTAGGGATGCCAGAAACATGGAAATACACACATGGGCTTAATTTTATTATCTTCTTTGTCAGTTTTAAGAACCAGACCTAGGGCTCTGCATGCTAGGCAAGTACTGTACCACTGACCTACACTGCACAGCCCCTGAGTACAACTTTGTGTTCTACCAGAATTTAGCTGTTCATAGCCTGTTAGTACATACTTTATATATTATCTGTATTGTATATGGTAAAGAATTTGAGAGATGTATCAGAGAACACTCTTTACTGAAAAACCCAATTTGCTGAAGAACTGAACTGCTCACTCAGAGATGATTAGCATCACACAGCATTGTAATTGGATACTTGCAATACTTAAGATCCCCTCACAAGCAACAGGAGGGGCACAGAATTATTACAGTACTGTAGTGTATATTGTAGCTAATTGTGCACACCTATGATTTCATGTGACAACTATCTTTGTTCACATTTCTCTCCTCTGAAAATGGCACCATGTATGGTCTGTGTTTGTGTACACAAGTGTGATAAATCTTAATTTTGTATAATATTGTGTATATTTTATAGAGTAAATAATAAAATAGATTATCTACATATATATTTAATTTTTTATTTATCTATTCACACCTGTGTGTGTGCATGTGCACGTGTGTGCATGAATGCACCAGGATCTCTTGCTGCTGAAAGGAATGCCTGTCTGGCTTTACATGAGTGTCTGGGCAATTGAACCTGAACTTTTCAAGCAAGCACCTTTAACCACTGAGCAATCTCCCCAGGCCCTATCTGTATATAATTTTGTATTCAGACCCTTTTCTCTTTTTGATAGTTTTAATTTACAGTATATCTGTGAATTACTTTTCAACTATCTCCAAAACAAAATCCATGTACAGTGGATCCATGCAGTTCTAACCCATGTTGTTCAAGTGCTGGGAATGGGATAAAGTTTCCCTGCCTGCTAGGTAAGTGCTCTACCACTGAGTCTCATTCCCAGTCCTGAACTCTGGCTGTGATTGCAGTGGAGACAGGGGTGAGCTGAGCTGGGGAGGAGACTCTCCTTTTCTGGAAGTTGTATATTTTCTTTAAGAGTTTATATTGCTGTAACAGAACACCAAAGCCTGGGTGGCATGAAGAACATCTCCAGAGGGTGGCGCTGTCACTTCCTGTCCTCAGCTCACTGTTTCTGCAATGGAGATGCTCACAGGGTGAAGGAGCAGCAGATTAAAGGACATTTTTTTTTTTCCTCAAGATAAGGATAAGCTCACATATCTACCCAGAGGCATGTCTCTTACAATCAGAATTAACCATCATAAGCTGTAACTACCAATTTCCAAGAAGTAACACACACACACACACACACACATATATATATATATATATATATATATATGTGTGTGTGTGTGTGTGTGTGTGTGTGTGTGTGTGTGTGTGTGTGTGTGATATTATAAATATTTTTTCAAACTTCCACTACTGTAGTCAGTGGAAACTTGTTTTGAGTTGGGTTCTTGATTTTTCTGGCATGATTCCCATAGTTTGGATGAGAAGATTTACTGAGATCAATCCCATACATTTTTTGGGGGGTGGGGGGGGTTCATGTTATTATTGTTGTTGTTCCCAAGGTTCTAAGATAACTCAAAAGAGCAGCTGAAATGGGGTGTTCCATTGAAGTCAATGCTAGGTAGTGCTTTTGGGATCGTGCTTTTGTTATTCCACTAAGGAGTGGGAAGAGGCTTCCACGAGGAAGCAGGTTTTGACAGGAGACAAGGTCAGATTTCATAACCAGCCTATAAAGAGGAAGTGGGAGACACAACCTGAAGAGCAGTCCTGAGTCTTGGGACTTGGAAGTTTCTCTTTATCCCTTGGTTGGTGCGAATCCTCACAGAATCTCGATCTAGTGTTCTCTGGGGAGTGTGGGGGACTGGCCAAGCCAAAAACCTTGTGTAATAGCAATTAATGAGTGTAATGGAGTCACCTCAGGGCACAGCTGTCTCTGGACAATAAAACATAGCCTTTAGGCCCTGGATCTCAGTTTCATTTTAGAGCCAACTCCCTGGTCGTTCAGACAACCATTTACAGATCAACCTTCCACTCCTGAGTTTTGAACAGCTGGTAGCAATTTCCCTGCTCTAAATGACTGCTAATTATCCTATACACCACACTTAATTCATGCCTTGTTGGCCGAACCCTGACTTCACCTCCTCATTGTAATTACTCCTTACCCTAATCCTCTTTTCTCTCAGCCCCTTCTCCCTCCCTCATCACACCTTCATTTTCAGCACCACATTAGAGAGTTAGACCTAATTGAACAGAAGACTCTTGGCAATGGTAATCTTTCTGGATCAGGAAATGAACTTCTGGTTTTTCACAATAGGGCACCTAACAGGAAAATGAAGCCCCTGGGAGAAATTATCACCTCAGCATTCTGATGATCTACAAAGTGTCCCTTGATCTCTGTGTCCCTGGATCTAGTACCATCACTTCTGTTGTCATGCTTTTGTTTGGCTCTAACAAGAATGTCATCCCTTGCCCAGCTTACCTTGAAGGTTAAAGAAAGGTATTGTACAGTCATGTATCAATAATTAATGCCTTGTTAGGCAATTTCATCATAGTATGCATAACTTAGAGCATATCCACACAAATATTAATGGTCTAGGTAAATCACTTGACTTGGTCTCTTATAATCTGGAAATACAGTAAGCATGAGATACTGCATGCATAATATGACATATTGCTTTATGGAAACCTCTTTTAAAATGGAAGGAATATATGCTAAAATAATGATAAAAGTATAATGTATAAACCAGTAACAGCCATTCATTATCATCATGCATTATTTTTACATGTTTTCTTTTATATGACCAGCAACACAGTAGATTTATTCACATCAGTGTCACCATACCAAAACATGTGAAGAACATAGTGTGAGTGTCATGAGTTGATGGAAATTTTCAGTTCCATTTTAATTGGAGGGGATTGTTAGAATGTAAAATGACCACCATGAGAGACCACTCTGAAAGGAAAGGTTTTAATAGGAGAAAAGGGACCCCGAGCTCCAGGCTATCTCCCAAATGGCAAAGAGCGCAAGGCAAGATCAGATTAGGGTTTTAAGGGGAATGCCCAGGTTGAGGGAAGCGCCCAGATGGTCATGTAGCTGTCAACATCAGGAAGGACAGTGCCTCCCGTCAGACAGAGATGCAGCAGGTGGGGGGCTTTATCTCCTGTTTAGAAGGCAGGCTTTGGTTCTGGTGTTGAAACCTCTCTTGAGGCTTGTTGGGGGAGGGGACCAAGGTGTTACCTGAATTCCAACCTAACAGGGACCACATCATATATGCGATCCATCACTGGTTATAACGTCATTATATGGTGCATGACTGTACATTAATGGAATTAATAAGCTGTGAACTTCTATTAACTATCGAAGTTGACAGTTTAAGTTTTATGAAATATTACTATAGGATCTCAGTAAGTGGTAAACAGAAGGCAATCTTCCAAGTATATGAATAATAATGTATCATTTCCAAAGACCTTTTCATTTATTTCTCTACTGAGTCCTCATCACAAATGTTAAGATAGATTAGAAAACTAGAATTTCCCCCTTATGTGGTTAGAATTATGTCCTCTCCCTAACCTCTAGAACCTCACAACGAAACCCAATTTGGAACTAGGGCTATTGCAGATATAATTGCTTAAGATGATGGTGAGGTCATTCTGGCATAGAGCAAACCTTTAATTCAATGACTAATGTCTTTGTAAGATAAGGAGACAGAAAACAGAAGGTGACACAGTAGGGCCTCACAGCACTCACCTGCATCCTCTTGAATCTGAAAGAAAATAACTGCCCTGTAACTTCACAAAAGTGAGAAAGGCAAAGGGGGACCATAGTCAACAGTGTCTGAGGAGACTAGATAAAATATGAAGAAAACCATGAACTCTAACCTCAAGCTGTAACTCCTACCCACTGTGGTGGACACACATCGCTATCTGTACCACTGGAGCAAGGAGGGAGCAGATCCCAAAAGACACTGCAATCAAATTTCTCTACTGGGAAGAGTGGAAAACACAACCACATCTCCAAACCCCAACCAGGGGAGTCAACCTGAAGTGACATTCAGTAGAGCAAACACACTCAAAATAAGATGGCACTGGCAAAAAGACAGTGCCATCTCTGGGAAGACGAAAATATACAGCTACAAAGTAGGCCACTGAAAGCATGGTGCTGGCCACACCTGAGCCTTGAACATTGAAATCCGCATGGGGAAAGCATCACCAGCAAGCACACGTGTAACAAGACAGTAACTGTCTGTGTAAGAGTCATTCTGTGGTGACACCCATGTTGTTGAGGTCTAGGAGACTCCGAAGGAAAGGCTTGTCCTTGATGGTCCTGGACAGAAATTCAACCTAACAGGTAACCTGTTCAATCTCTCCTGAAACACTACATACTAACCAATCTGCTCTAAATGTTGGACTAGATACAGGACGTGCCTTTTTCACTAGCTGAATTAAATCTATATCACTTAAAAGAAAGGCCAACAGCAGCATCCATCCAAGCAAGGAAGAGAAATTGACACTCTAATATTTTATTTTACATTTATTTCATCTTACCTTTTATTTTTATTTTAATCCTTCACTCTTGCATATATATATATATATATATATATATATAATTATTTTGCTTTAGTTTTGATATTGCTCAATTGGCTTTCACTATTGCTCTCTGTGTGTCTACCTATTATATACTATTATAAGCTGTATTATATCTCTTAACCACATCCATATACTTTCTCTCTTAATCCTCCTTTGTTTTTTCTTTTCTCCATCCCCTATCTTTTTGTTTCTTAATTTTAATTTTCTATAACTTTAATAATCTTAAATTCTACCCCAACAGTATTCCAACTAGCTCCTTCTATTGACTTCTCCCTGATTTACTTTTTCTGCTTCTCTTTTGCTCATTTGTGTCTTACATGGATCTTTCTATTTCTACCTTATAACAATGAATATCTTTGTACACACTGTCTTGCCCTTGTTCCTTTATGCCTGACAATTTATTAGAGCTTCAGGGACAGTTATCTGTGAGGATAACTATGTTTTCAAAGCAGCAGTATTTATCCGTTGTGGTTACCTCTGTATTCTACTCCATCAGTAATGCTGGAGTATCTGGATCCCTGAGCATGTAGCTGAGGCTTCACATCTGAGCTCCACCCCGATCCAGAGCAGAGGAACACTACCACAACCCTACTGCTACTTAATGCAAACATTTCAGCTGAAAGAATACGTGTGATTTAAAAAATCCAACCTATGACCTAATCCCGTGTGTGCAGAAATACAAGACACATGAAGGATCAAACATTACCAATCCACAGCAGTGGGTTCCAATTAGAGTTAATTAGACAAAGTCTTAGACAACGAGTTCAAAATGATGATTGTGAAAATGATCAACAAAATCAAAGCTCCTGAATGAATTCAATGAGAACACAAATATAAAATAGATATGATAGCAAAGTATGAACAGAACACTTGAGATCTGTGGGTAACCATGACAAAGTCCTATTTCTAAGCCATAGATCGAGAAAAAGGAGGGGTACAAGCTGAAGATACAGAAAACATACTCCACAAAATCATAGAAAAACTTTCAAATCTAGGGAAAGAGATAAGCATGCAGATATAGGCTACCTATAGAAGGTCAAACAGAGAAGACCAGAGAAAATGGAGGAAATGAGGAGACAAGGGATGAGCCTTAATATACATGCTATCTATGACAGACCTACAGCCAGCATTATACAAAGTGGGAAAACACTCAAAGCATTTTCACTAAAATCAGGAATGAGACAAGAGCATGTATATTCTCCACTCATTCAATGTAGTGCTTGAAGCTTTAGCTAGAGCATAAGACAAGAGAAATTTTAAAAGGGATATAAAGAGGAAAGAAAGTCACAATTATCTGTTGAGATCATAGGATCCTATATATAAGAAACACTGAAGATTCCACCAGAAAACCTTTAGGACTGATAAAACACTCCAACAAGTTAGAAGGACATAAAACTAATGTAGAAAATTCCTATATGCGGATAATGAACATACTGAGAAAAAAAAAACAGAAAAACAATTCTATTCACAAAAGCTTCAAAGAAATAAATCCAACCAAGGAAATAAAAGGCATCTATAATGAAAAATTTTAAACACTGAAGAAATAAACTGAGGAAGACACTAGAAGATGGACAGACTCCCATATTCATGGATTGGCAGAATTAATTTTCTGAAAATGGTTATAGTAACAAAAGCAATGTAAAGGTTCAATATAACCCCATCATAATTTTAGAAATATTCTCCATAAAACTAGCAAAAAACATTCTCAAAAAATATATATGGAAGCACAAAATACCCCAAATAGCTAAAAAAATGCCTATCAAAAATAACAAGAATGAAAATATTATCATATCTAACTTAAAGTTATACTACAGAGCCATAGCAACAAGACCAACATGGTACTGGCAAAAAAATCAGATATGTAGATCAATGAATAGAATAGAGTACTTAGAAATAAACCTACATAGCTACAATTACTAAATTTTTTACCAAAAAAAAAAAAAAAAAAGATAAGCTACCCTCTTCAGTAAATGATGTTGGGGAAACTGGATATTCAAAAGTAGAAAACTGTAACTAGATTCCTACCTCTCACCCTTGGCCAAATCAATTCAAAATGGATCAAAGATCTTCATGTAAGACTTGAAACTCTGAAACTGTTAAGGAAAAACACTCGGAGGTATAGGCATAGCCAAGGGCTTTCTGAAAATGACTCTAATATTCAGTTAGCAATCCAAAGAATTGACAAGTAGAATTACATAAAATTAAAGTCAGCTGCACAGCAAAGAAAACAATTAATTGAACAAAGAGATAGTCCATAGAATGGGGAAAACGTTTTCTACATTAGAGCCACAGAAATGAGTTTTTTGCTCTTCTGGAGAACAGTTCAAAATCAAGGTGTTAAAAAGGGCCTTTGTCTCTCTGGAGCCTGTAGTCTTCCTTGTTGCTAGTGCTGTTTCTCAATCCCTGGGGTTCTGTGGCTTGTAGCTGTATTGCTCTAATCTCTGCCTCTGTTATAACACAACACCCTCTCTGTGTATCCGTGTCTTCTTTGTATTGGTGTGTTTTCATTGTTCATAGTGTAGGTTTCGTAAGGACATTTTCATACAAGTATATCATGTACTTTACCCATATTCATCCCCAGGCCCTCTGGTTTTCCTCCCTCCACCTCCCACTATTCCCCTCCATTCTCCCTGATAGTCTCACATTTACTTTCATGCCATATGCATAAAATTATATATATTTTCTAGGCCCCACAAGTGAGAGGAAATAAGAAAACAGAAGGAGAAAACCTCTAAGTCGGATGTATTCACTTAATATGACCATCTCCTGTCACAAGTGATGAGATTTGATTCTTCTTTATGACCAAATAAAACTCCATGGTTTATATGTACTATGTTTGCTTTACCCATTCATCAGTGAAAGAACCTAAGCTGACTCTATAACTTGACTATTGTAAATAGTGCTGCAATTAACATAGATAAATAATTGCCTGTGTGGTATGCTGCTTAGAATTCTTCAGGTATATATCCAGGACTGGTAGAGTTGGATTATAAGGTAGTTCTATTTAGGGTTTGGTTTTGAGAAATCATCATACTGATTACCATTATGATTGATCAATTCACACTTCTACCATAGCATATAAGGAGTGGTTGGTTCCTTCCCTCCCCCCATGTCCCCACCAGTTGTTGGTTGCTATTTATTTCTAGATGGTAGCCATCCTGATTGGGCTAAGATGGAATCTCAGTGTAGGCCTGAAAGTTAAGAATGTTGAACATTTTTCATATGTTTATTGTCCATCCTCACTCCATCTTTTGAGAATTGTCTGTCCATTTCGCCAACCCATTAATTTATTAGATTAAGGTTTTTGGTATTAAGCTTCTTAGTTCTTTATTCTAGATATTAATTCTCTGTTAGGTGTTGTGTGATAATAGAGGAAGAAATTGGAGTGACACATCTGTAAGCCAAGGAACCCCAGGGGTTGAGAACCAGCACTAGCAGCTAGGAAGACTGGAGGAAGAGTTCATTCCTACAGGCTCGAGAGAGACAAGGACCCTCTTTACACCTTGATTTTGAACTATTGTTCTCCACAATAGCAAAGAACTCATTTCTGTGGTTCTGGATTCAGAGTTCAGAGTGCCAACAATTATACTGTGGAACCTCATTCATTTCTGTGGTCCTAAGCCACTTTTTGGTAATTTCTTCTTCAACCCAGTGGGAACTAATACAATTTGCATACTTCTGACCTGTATGCTCAGATTCAAAGAAGTTCAATTAGAAATATTAATGTAATTAATATACTTAATTGGGAATATTAATTTCCAAGAACCTACAATGTGCTAGGACTTGTCTAGGCCATAGGTATGAGGCAGGCTAGAAAGACAGTGGAAATTATAGGGAAAAAAGATCCTCTCTCCAAAGTCTGGTTGAAGCCTCACACCAGCTGAGAAGTAAGAATTCCCACAGAATTAACAATGTGAAGGTTGCCAACATAGAGATAATATGCCTTTCATATATCCATGTTCTATGTTGGAATAGCAATGAACCAGGCATAACACCTGAAAGCATGACTTTGGGTAGGGCTGCATTCCTTTTCCAAACATTTTCTAGAAATGTCAAACAAGATTATTAACTTGTTTCCAGTAAAGATATCCTACCTTCCGGTATCCTAGCGATCTTATCAACTGTAATTCTATCAGCTATCCCTTGAGAACCACCCTGTGATTATACTTAGGTTCCTAGGCAACTCTTTGAAGACGATAACCTCAAAATCCACCAAAATGTTATATGTAACTATTGTAAAGACAATGAAACTTGATTCACAGAGAAGCCTACACTCCCCACACACTTGAGTGTGTCTATCTTTCCTCTTTTCTTCTCTTAAACCTTGTGTATAAAATTTTATAATTAAATATTTTTATTTTATTTTGTTTTTGTTTATTCAAGGAAAGGCCTCACTCTAGCCCAGGCTGACTTAAAACTCACTCTGTAGCTCCAGTCTGGCCTTGAACTCATTGAGATCCTTCCTCCTCTGCCTCCTGAATGCTGAGATTAAAGACGCATGATATCACACCTTAAAATGTCTTTAATATGGCCTAACCCTGTTTCATACTGCCTAGCTCTAAAGCCCTCTGTTGCATCAAAGCCAAGGATCCAGGTTTAGCTGAGCCAATGTCCCTAAAAGATGAACGAGACTCCTCAGCATGGGAGGCAGCAGCATGGGGCTGTGTCTCTGTCCCTCTCATCACTGAGGGGCACACACCTCTAAATTGAATGGAATTAAAATCATACTGGGAGCACACCACTATTTAGAGACAAATGATATGAAACCCTTGTCTCCAGCCTTCCACATCAGCATTTCTGTTTTAGTTTACTGTATTGAATCCTCCTTAAAAAGGAGCAACTCCTACACCTGAGCTGCCTGTGACTGTTTATGTTGCAGACATCTCTGAAATCCTTCCTACTGGACTTATGTATCCCTAAGGATTCCACGCTTGTCATCACAGCCTTTGTAGCCCTTAGTGAAGACATCCCTTCATTTTTTTTCCCCTCGATTCCAAATTTGTATTAAAACAATCTGATGAAATTGCTTGTGATGAGCCACCAAAGGTGAGAAAGAAGTTCAGATTGCTACAAGATTTCTAGCTGTCAAACAGGGCGTTTAAAGCCCTAGAAAGACTTGAGAGTCACTGGTTAAGGGACTTGTGCAGAAAAATCCCTACTGAACCCCTTGAATCGCACATAGGGCAGAACATACCCTTCCTGCACCATCCTCCACTTTCCTGTTCAGAGAACAAAATTTCGCTCCTTGGCTCCCTCATGGATGGAGACTTGGTGCTTTCATCACTTAGCATAAAGAATTGATAAATAAATGTATACAGGAACCCTGGTGTATAACTAAAACCAACCATTGCAGTAACCTTGAAAGACTTATTTCAAGACCTTCTTCTCCCTTCCACCTTGAGGCTTGCTTTAATGGGGCTGGCAGGCTGAGCTTCATTG
>PVHP010000160.1:0-36366 GCA_004024765.1 Zapus hudsonius
CTCCGCCACAGCACTGCAAACAGCGGCAGGAAGGTGTGCCAAACACTGGCAAGGGGAAGCTGGCTTATAACCCCATAAGCCCGCCCCCAACAACACAGCTTCATAGAGGTTGTAAAACCCAAACTGCCATCAGCTGAGGATCGATCTATCAGAACACATTCAATTGTTTGTGGGGGACACCTGTATCAAACCATGACAGCTAGCAACTATAATTAAAGCTGAACATCTGATTTCTAAGAGGGCTATTTGTAGAAGAAAGGATTATTTTTATCACTCTGAAAAATGTCTGATGAACTTTGGGACACCATGCATTGTATCCTCACAACCCCAGGATATTCCTGTCCCTCCCCCCACCCCCCTGCACTGTATACCCCCACTGAGAGCAGAAAACTTAGAGTCAAGGCTGTTTGAAATCTCACACCCACCCCAACCCCAGCAATTGTTCTATTCCCAGCTACTCATATGGATGATTCAACTTTGCCCTAAAAATAGACAGTGGGGAGAGCTCCATCAAGATAGGATTTCACCTCTTGTTTTTAAGGCTGTCAGTCTGGCACCCAGTACTGAGCTATAAATTATCTTCTTGAAAATCTCCAACAAGAGGAAGGGCTCTGGGGTATGAATTCTTGGCACTGGAAGACTTATATGGCAAAATCTCCAGATCTGAAAAACTGAGCAAGAGTCTTATTGGTATTACAGCTATTTATTCTTACAAAATCAACATAAGCCCTTGGGATGTTTCCGTTTGAAGGAAACTGCAAAAGCATATTCACTAGCTGGAAGGAATGAGAACCTAGGGTATGCTTCTAAACATTACCCACTTGATTACCCAGTGTCTTGTATATTCATTCATCTCTATGCTTCTCTGTGTGGTTTGTTTTGTTTTTTAAGACAGTCTCACTATGTAGCTCAGGCTAGCCTTAAACTCCCCATCCTCCTGCTTCAGCCTCCCAAGTGCCAGGATTACAGATATGAGGAACCATGCCTGATTTAGTTCTCTCCTTCTTGAAGAAGAACACTAGAGGATGTAAGGTTAAGAAGGGCCAGGAAGATGTGACTGATAGGGACAGGAGGCTGAGAAGCCCAAAGGGAAAAACAGGAATGTCTGAGGTTGAGTTTGCTCATTACTTCTCTCTCTGAGGGGCTGCTCCAGGCATCTCCTTTGCCTCTCTAGGCTTTTCTGCTGAGATTCCAGGCTTTTCTGTGTTAGGCCCTCTCTTTCAGGTCAGCTTTGCTCCTATCTATAGACCCAGGACCCTTCTTTTGTTCACTTAAACTGAACTAGTACAAGACAATTGGTGCCACTAACTTTAATCGAGCAAGGAGATTGCATCATATGAGAGTCAGGAAAACTGAAGCACATCCCTCTCCAATCCCACCAGCTTCCCAGGAGACCGTGAGCTGTGCCCAGCCCCAAGGGTACTGTGTTAACCATCTCTCTTCTTGGCTCTGTCCTATTACCATATTGCCCCAATCTGCCCCTCTCCTGAACCAAAACCCCTTTCTCTGGTCCCATCTTACTCAGGTCTAAAGCTCCCGTCCAGACTCTCCTGCTTGTCCCAGTGAGGTATCTACCACTTACACCACACACCAGAGAAAGAAGACTTTTGTATTGCAAACAGGATGCAGGCAGGCATCCTTGGGTATCACAGGGGAATGGTTGCAGAAGCCTTCAAGGATACCAAAACCTGTCAGTGAATGTTCACATTATTAACCCCCCTGCCTCCAACTCTTCAACCATTGTCAATTGGCATGCACTAACACAAGTGGATATGCTCACATTCTTTATGGAAAATGGTATGGTATTTGCATACAACCTATATGCATCTTCTCATGTATTTTAAATTATCTATAGATCATTTATACAAAACAGAATGTAAACCCTGCACGAATTCTTATTACATTGTATTGTTTAGGATAATAACAAAGCATCTGTACATGTTCAGAACCAATGCAATTTTTTGCATATTGATTAAATCCATTGATGAAGTACCCACAGATGCCAGCTGTAATTTATGCCTCAGCCCTGAAGTACCAATATAGAGTATGCTTCCTGTGTTCAGGGGTTCTCTAAGAGCCAAAATCACACAGATTCTTGCTTCTTCTCTAGGAGCATATCTCCCTGCACCCAATAATAATGTTTTCTGGGCTCAGCCTCGGGAAGAAGTTACTGACATTGAAACAATGGCAACTTGCCTCCCAGCATTGCATCTCTGTGTTGCTTTTCTCACTGCCCTTTGGAACACATCCATGGATTGCTATTGTGTCTGGATCTAAAGGATTCAGTGTACTTGTGTCTGGTGGGCAGAGGCTCACGTCTCCTTCCCTGGTAACCTATTATACCCTGACTCTACACCCTAGGGCTCAAGCGTTGGCATTTGCCTCTGGTCCCATTTGAGACTCTATGGGAAATTTATTGCCACCAAACAGTACCCTCCAGAAATATTAGAAACTGTCATCAAACATTAATCTTTCTTGAGCTGCTCCAGAGGAATGTGGGAGACTGGGTAACAATCAAAGGAGAAAGCTAAATATACCTCTGCACTATGACTTTTTTCTCATGTACTTGGCTTGCAATTCAAGTGCATTGCTTATGTGACCTGTGAGGCCTCCTTTATGATGTAAAAGTCAATACAGAGACTTAAGCATGAAACACGATTAGAAAAAGAGCCCAAAAAAGACCTCATAGATATTGATATTAAATAAATATTGTCTTACAATTACAAACATATGTTACTAAGCAATAGCAAATGAAAAACAAAAGAAGAGTACCTAAGAGCTTTCTAAATCCCACAGTAATACCTTTTTTTATGTTTTTATTTTTGGTGGTGTTGTTCACTATCATATAAAAGCCTAATTTCAATTCTTACCAAATTGCCATACTTACATTCAAATGTCATGTTAATTCTTATTAATAATACTGTGGTGGTTAAGCCCTGTTGTCAACTTGATCAGATTAGGAATCAAATAAGAAACACTCCGCTTGGGTGGGTTTTTTGAAGGTACTTCCAGGAAGGATTGACTGAGTAACAAAGTCCTTTCTCCGGAATTCGCTGCCCTTCCATTGGACTATATATAGGGAGGCTTACTGATACCATGGAGCCTTTCACCTGCTGTCCAGGCTACTCACTAGTGCATGCTGTTTGCCTTGCTGCCCTTGCTCCTGGCTCATGTGTGCAGCTGTGCATCTACCATGCTTTGACTATCCATGATGGACGCTGGCACCCAGTGATGTGGGTTTTAAAAGTGGTGGAACTTTTTTTGGCTCTGGCCAGGCTTATTTTAGGCAGTAAAGCACTGGACACTCAATGACCACTAATACTCCCCAAGTCAGGGGCTCTCAAGTCCATTGTCTTGAGACCTGCAAAGAATCATGAGTGCAAACATGGCACAAGAGCAAGTTAAGCATGAGTTTATTTATTATGAGTTTGTTTATTAAAACAAACTGAAAGCAAAGTAGAAAATCTCCCCAGCTGGATAAGGTCCTGAGTGTGTAGCCTAATTAGTGACTTGGATCCAGGTTTTCTTTATACCCTTGGGGATGTAAACTAGGCATCAAGCTGGAGGGGTTTGGATAGGCGACATTAAATGTATGTGGGGGCCCTGATAGGCCATTTATGTCATACCCTTAAGGGTGTAAATTAGGCATCAAGTTGGGGTGGATTAGGTTGGTTATTTTAAATGTAAGTAGGGGACTCCTGATGAGTTCCACAAAAGATTGGTTACTTTAGCCCTCTGGTAAGTCTGGGAATTTGACCTTTTGATGAGTCAGCATGTAAAAGGGCTTTTTGAATTTCAGTGTTCAAACTATACTTTCTGGACTCATTATAAAATCTCTGAGTTCACTGGGCCATACAGATATCTGTTTATTATTTGGGGACCTATAACCCTGACTAGATGCCCATCAGGCCTTCGGCGCCATATTGGGACTGCTGAAGAATTTAGTCTTTTGGACTGAGCAGCTACCAGGCTCTCCAGCATACATCCAGCCTCATGGACTGGCTGGTCAGCTACTAGATTCTCTGACTCACCAGTCTGCAGACAGCTATTGTTTAACTGCCCAGCTTGTATCCTGTAAACTAATAGGCTCAATCCCCCTTGTAATGCATATTCATTCTATCAGATCTGTTCATCTAGAGAACCCTGACTAATGCAAATACTTTATAGAATATAAAGATGTGTAGAATTCCCAACTGCTCTAAACTTTTTATATTGTAATTATGTTTCCTAGTTTGGGATTCATGTTTTTGTCATCAGTCAACAGTCTCTCTATTAGCCCTAGCAGACAACAATTCATCTGTCTGCTCAGCAAGGCAACACCCCAAGCTCTGTGTGCACTATGCCCACTTCCCCTTCTATATCCTGCTTCTGACATGACTTCTACCAAGTCTCAATGGTTTGAGAAGTGGGGTGTCCCTTTAGTACTTTTCAGAATACAGTGTGCCTTTTCAAGAAGAAAAAGTGGTCTAGGGTTTCTGGCCTTGGGGTTTGATAATCAGAACTTTATAACGGCACCAAGGAAAGGAGGATCCTCAGTGTTGTGCAGCAAAGACATGAACATTAAAAATAACAGAAATGATATATTAGAAAGAATCCTTTTGTGCAACACATCACTTTAATTTGGATGAACAAATCTTTAGTCGTTTGAACCAATCGGACTTTATCAATTTGTCTCATGAATGTCAGTTTACTTAATTATTCAATGAGTTATTTATACTTAGAAATTTCTCAGACTTTTAAAAAGTTATTATACCCTAAAGCAGTCTATGTGACAAACAGTTACTGGACATTTTTCTTACAGCATCATATTTTGGAGGGGAGAAAACAAATTTGAGATTAGTAAGTAAAGTTGAGGGTAGTAACACAATTCCTACAGAACACTAAGGCAAGGATCCAGCTGCTTCTCCCATTTTTGTGGAGATTTTCTTATTTAATTAATCAGTTTATATGTGGTAATAACCTCCATCTTGAGTTGAGAAATTAATACTATAATTAGCATAGTAAGATTAATATAGGGATATAACTTTCTAAAGGCCAAACTAACAAAGTTGACAACTTCTCTTTACTCTGCATATGGACCTTAGTAACTGGGACTAAATTGTGGATAAGCCATGAGTTGGTGTTTTGGGAGGACACCATCAGTGAATGTTTAATGGGATTTTTAATGCTCTTAGAAGAAGCCTGGTATGTATGCCCCTCTGAATTAAAAATTCCAGCCTCAACTAAAACCCAAATCATATGCTATGTTGTAGTCAGCTCAGGCACAGGTTATGGGAGGAAAGGATTTATTGAAGCTACAGATCCAGGGAAAGTTCCATACTGGCGAAAGAGGTTGGCCCCCTTTCACAAATCCAAGCAGAGAGAGAAACCCATTACCCCTATCACCAGCACACACAAACACACCAGCAAATAGTAGTAAGCTCCTCAGAGCTCAGACTTCTCTTTTCATATCTATAGCTGGAATTCCAGATCCGCCTCAGAAACACCTTAGGGATGCACTCTAGGATCCACCCACAGTGACACCACTTTTAAATTATAAGCTTCAACAAAATTCCTGGATCTACTGGGGGAAATCCATTCAAGCCATCACGTGCTCTCTATGACTCTGAGTGAAGTTTAAAATGGATCTGGAAGGGAAGCTTGAACTCACAGCAGACAGGACTCTGACAAACCAAGGCTAAAAGGCAGAACAGGCCTTGGTGGTCATGGATGATAATCTTAGCATCACCATGACAGGCTCCATATGTTCAAGCCATTCTCCACATGTCTTCACAGCTCAGACTCTCAGGCCAGGACAAACCTCATGTATCATGCACAGTGCTCATGGCCTGGTAGACGTCTGAGAGTAGTTAAAAAGCAAGTTAAAAAGTAGTTTAAAAGCCTTTTAAACTACTTTTTAACTTGCTTTTTAACTACTCTCAGACGTCTACCAGGCCATGAGCACTGTGCATGATACATGATAACAACGCATGGTTTGCCCACTAAATAATGTAACTCATTATGGACAATAAATATATATTAAAAAAAAAAAAAGCCTTTAGCAGGGCTTCTCCATCCCTCCAGCTAAGTTGTATCCACACGACTCTAGTTTAAAATTCATCTTCTTCACCTGGTACCACCCTACAAAACCCCAAACAGACTTGAATCAAGAGCGCCAGAGTCAGTCATTTCAGTGACTGCTCAAGGAGAATGAAGCATGAGTCCACTCCTGACTCTGACTTATTCCTTCCCTTATCTTCTCATAAGTGACAGCAACCTCCCCTTGCCCTGGAATTTCAGTCCATAGTATTTGGCTCTGTCCTTGGGGCTTTACTTTGCTTCCTCAGGGGCATATCAAGCAATTCCTTCCCCTTAAATAGAATATTTCTGTTGAGGGGAAACCCAGAGAATTAAATATCTCTGTTTCCTTGCATACTGGGGGCTGAGAGATTTAACAGGACAAGGGTTTTATGAAAGCACAGAGGTCTGATTGATTGCTTAGAAACATAAAGTAAGGTAAGAGCCATCCACACAAAGGTTGTGGAACTTGATTTTGGATCCCTGTGTTCTTTGAATTTCTGACCAGGAGGTTATGACTGAGAAGAAAGAAATAGCATCTTTCACCAGAGTGCATTTTGCTCAAGATCATTGTAGTCAGGGAGAAAGGCCTGAATTCCATATTGAAAAGTCAGAGATGCCATAATTTCATGTACACATAGAGGATATTTCTTCACAGCTTCCTATTGGCCTTTCTACGTGACCTTCTTAAATAGACCTTGCTGAGGAATTGGCTCTTCTGTCAAAAATGTTTACATTTTGATCCTTTTTTAAGCTCAGAGTTTTAATGTGCTGCTAATCAGTGGTGAAACCAAGGCCACACATTTCCTAAATTGCCACCAGCTGGGGATCAAGTATTTCAAACACTTGAGTCCATGGGAGAGATTTATTCAAACCACCACATATATTATTACCAATTATATACTAAATAGTTGTTAAGTTATTGCAATATTTATACAAATGCTTTCATTTCATCCTGGTTAGAATTCTTTTATACTCATTTTGTAAGTGAGGAAACTGCAGTTTGAAAAGAATAGGTAAATGTCCTGGAAGGTATTCTATTAGCACAGAGTGGTCTGAATGCAGCCTGCCGCACTGACTCTGAGTGAAAACTCTAGAAGGAACATGTTTTCAGTGGTGAGCTCCCAATGGAAAACATACCATGAGACAGCTCTCTCCATCTTCTGCCAGCCGGGACACTGCAGAGTTATTGCCATTCCTTCTGTGAGGTGCTTCGCATCACATTTTCCATCCTTCAGGCAGAGGGGCCCTTCCCCAGGGTAGACAGGCACAGACGGCAGCTCAAATCCCAGCCACCTTGCTTGCTGGTTGTGTGTCTTTGGACAAGGCACCTAACCCTTCTCCTCCCACTTCCTGCAATTCCACAACATCCCCAACATATAATGGTTCCACTAGATAGCTTTTTTAATGATAATGCCAATGCCACATACACCCAGTGGAAGCTTTCTTAAGAGCTTACATGTATCTAGTGGACGCTTACTTAAGACCTTATATGCACCCAGTAGAAACTTACTTAAGAACTTATATACATCCAGTGGAAGCTTACTTAAGATCTGCACGTATGTACAGTAGAAACTCACTTCAGATCTTACATACATCCAGTGGAAGCTTACTTAAGAACATATATACATCCTGTGGAAGCTTACTTGAGATCTTACACATATTCAGTGAGAGCTTACTTAAAAGTATAAGCTTTCTCTTTGTCCAGCTAGCAAGTGTTACAGTAAGATGTTCTAACAAAGTTGATGGGACACCTTCCAGCAAATTGTAGCCCTAACGCCCCCAAAACTCTATAGGCTATGATAAAGGTTCTTGGCTGCCCGCCAGAACTAGATAGTAAGACCCTATTGCTTAAGACTTAAATTTTGGCTGCAGGTCACCAAGAAATCAAGCTGGAGATGAGCTAGAAACCTCCTTCCTGTTGACTAGCTATCATCATGCTAGAAATAACTGTGCAGCCTTTGGGGGGAGAAAAGTCATCAACATTCTTAACAAGCAGTGGACCCTGCACGTCTTAAAGTTGCCCAGACAGGACAAATGTGCCAATTGGTACAATGGTGGCATGTCTAATATGGGGAAAACCAACTGCTCTCTGATTGGACTGGAGTCCAGGGGAGGTAATTCATGCCTGGTACTTAAAGCCTAGTCAAAAATCCATGGCTTAGAAGGTCATAAGCCCCAGGGGGGAAACTACTACTGTAATTTGCCTAAATTCATATATTATGTCCATCAAACTGCCCTCTAAACACTTTTGTTAATGCCTATATATTAATGCTACTCTCACTTTTGGTTAGAGAAGCTTCTCTTAAGATGGTGGTGACCACTGGGAGACTCAAAACTTATCAAAGTGCCGAGAAGAAGTGACAGTGGAGTATTCAGCATTGAGACATCTCTATCACACCCTCCAAGGCTCAGGAACCATTGCAGAAGAGATGAAGGAAAGGGTGTAAGAGCCAAAGGAAGGGGAGGAGTGCTTACAATGCTGTCTTCCAGACACAAAGTGATATTCATGACCTCACAGTGACTGACACACCTACACAGACATGCATAACAATGACATCAAAACAGAAGTGACTCTAATTGGAAAGAAGGAGGGGTTCAGTGGAGGGGGGATTCGGGAGGGGGAAATGGGGGTCAGGGGAGGGGATTATGATCATGGTATATTGTCTATATTTATGGAAGTTTTCAATAAAATTTTAAAAAATTTTGCCCATTGTTGCAATGGTGGAATGACTGTTGTGGAGGTAACTAACTGATCTATGATTGTTTTGAGGCCCACTCCATGGGAGGGAATCCATGCCTGGTACTGAAAACCCAGTCAAAAGTCTATGTCTGGGGCTGGAGAGAATGCTCAGTGGTTAAAGGTACTTTCTTGCAAAGCCTGATAGCCTGGGGTCAATACCCCAGTACCCATGTAAAGTTAGATTCATAAAGTGGTGCATACATCTAGAGTTTCTTTACAGTGGCAAGAGGCCCTGGTGTGATTGCATGTTCTCTCTCTCTCTCTCTCTCTCCCTTTTTTCTCTCTTTCCCTTCCTTCCTCCCACTGTTTGCAAATAAAGAAATAAATAACATAAGAAAAAAAAAGCTTATGGCTTAGAAGGTGTCACGGTTTGATTCAGGTGTCCCCTTCAAACAAATGTGTTCTGAATGCTTGATCCCCAGCTGATGGCAATTTGGGTATTGGAACCTTACTGGAACTGTGATGTTGGGGGCAGGCTTATGGGGTTATAAACCAGTTTCCCCTTGCCAGTGTTTTGCACACCTTTTTGCCACTGTTTGCAGTGCTGTGGAGGAGGTGATGTCCACCCCTCTGCTCATGCCTTGATGGAGCTTCCCCTCTATAAATCAAAATAAAGCCATTCCTCTACAAGCTGCCTTTGGTTAGGTTCTTTTCTGCAGCAATGAGAGAAGTTAACTACAACAGATTGTCATAAGCCCTAGCCCTACAGTTGTTTGACTAAATGGGTATATTGTGTTCATTCAATTGCCTTCTAAATATTTATATTTATGACCACAAATTAGGGCTGTTGCCAGCTTTGGTCAAAGAAGCTTCTTTTTGCAGAGGGCAGTGACTACTGAGGAGACTCAGCACTCATTAAAGTCCTGAGAATATGTCACTGTTGAGTGCTCGGCACTAAATGAAACATCTGTATCATGCACACACTCCAAGGCTCAGGGAATACTGTGGGGTGGATAAAAACCTAAGAGCCAGAGGATGGGTTGGAGTGCTTTGCAGCCCTGCCTTCTGCACATGAAGTGGATGTCATTACATGCACGGTATTGGGCCCATCAACATGCTGTCATGGTCATTAGGAGAAACATTGAAATAGAAGAGAGGGGTCTAGTTGGAAGAAGGAATTCAGTGGAAGAGGGATGGAGGAGTAGAGACAAGGAAATAGGGGATTTGATCAAAATACATTATATATGTATATAAAAATTTTCAATAAAAAACTTTTTAAAATGATACTACTCTCTAGGGCTGAAGAGATGGCTTAGCAGTTAAGGCATTTGCCTGCTATACAGAAGGACCAGAGTTTGATTCCCCAGTGCCCATATAAAGCCAGATGACAAGAGGGCACATGTGTCTGGAGTTCATTTGCAGTGGCTGGAGGCCATGGTGTGCCCATTCTCTCTCTTTCCTTCTTTCTCTTTTTTTCTTTCTTTCTTCCTCTCTCTCTGCCTCTCTCTCTCAAATTAATAGATAAAATATTTAATAAAAAATGATACTACTCTCTCAATGCTGCAGAAAGAGGCAGCTCCCAGCCAGGTGTAGACTCAGCAAAGGAGGTGTGCCGCTTAGTATATTGCTAAGATAGAGTTTTCGGTAGGTTAACTGTAATAAATACATTTGGACTTATGATAATTGGGATGTCACCCCATCATCAGTTAAGAAGCATGTTGTAAATCTAGGGTTTCTTTAGAAATGCTTCTTGGATCACTTCTCCTTTTCAAATTCCTCTGAAGCCCAAAGGCAATGAATAGCAGCCTGTGAGTTAGGAAACGGTTGCAGCAAGAAGCAGGGGAAAGTGAAGTTGTTAAGAACAAGCCCCAGCCAGCTCAGGGGTGCTGGTGTCTCTGTCAGATCCTCCTGGGGGCTGAGGCTGAGCAGCCATGTATTTTAAGGACAGTCGTCCCAGAGGCTAAATTCAGACCAGTCTGAGGGCATGTGACATTGGCAATCCCAGAACCACTGGACTAGCCCGTGATGCAAATAAAGTTGGCTGTCAAATCCAATTCCATTCCTAAATATGGCGCAATCCACTCCCAGACCTGAGTTGCTGAGGCGGCCAGATCCAGGTCTTAGGCCACTGATTTTCAGCATGAAAGAAATTACCTCTCAGCACAAATCCTTAAGGAACTGATAATATTCTGTTGCCAAGGAAACTATTCTTCCAAGAAGGTCAAGCAGAGAAATTACTCAGATAGTCAACCGTGATGTAATTTTGAACCCCTTGGCCACCTGGCCTCAAGTCAAGAAGTGCAGCCAAAAGCCTGTGCACATTATTTTCTTTGCTTGCAAGTTTCTTAAGAGTTCAGGCATGGGAATCTGCTCCCCGCAGCTCCTTGCAGCCAGAGAGGGCAGCGGCATTTGTCACCTCGCCTGGGAAAGAAAAGAGGGCCTTTGTGGAGCAACTTGAGAAGGCCTCCAAGCCAAAATCTCCCTTCCAGCTCTTGTCAATGCTCCTGCTGAAGGGAGCCCGGAGAACAGCCTGCCAGCTTGTTTGGGGGCTGGGAAAAGTCAGGATTTCTGTCGCCTTGGCTGGGCTGAAGGACCTGGATCACTGATCATCAGCCCAGGATTTACACAGAGATGAAAAGGGTGGGAAACATCAGCCCTTTCATGGCTTGAGAATCAGGACCTTTCAGAGATGGGGAGATCCTCGGGCATAGCCACCCTCTCCCTAATTGATGAAAAATGAATGTGTGATTGGTTGCACAGCTCTGGGCCCAGGGCTCACCTGCTCAGAGACAGCAGGTGTGAGCAGTTAAGGCCTCAAGGCCTCTGTGAGACGATCAGCGTCAGCCTCACCTCCCAGAGTTCCACTCTGCTGCATTGTGATGCTCTCCGGCCCTGTTACTTCCCAATAAAAGAGTAAGATTCATCTCAAGTCTTTTCCTCCAGCTGCCAGCCAGTCCCGTTCTCCTGCCAGCACAGCCCTTTCTCACTTGTTTGAATAGATTCCTGGAAGAGTGATTGTAAACTCTGGAATATTATGCAAAGCCAGTTGATTGTGGAAAGGGAGGGGCTTTGGAATCAGCCAGACAAAGGTTCAAAATCTGACTCTCTTACCTTCTTCACTTTATATTGTTGAGTGACTTGATTTTTCGGAGCTACAAGACCTCACTAGTAAAGTAGAGCTAAAGTTCACGCCAAGGAAGGATTTAAGAATTCAGGAAGAATCTGCAGGATGCAGGCAACATGATATCCGTCACTTGAAAGTGTCCAGTAATTGGCAGCTGCTTCCCTCTGGGACCCTCTGACTGACCAGATCATGTTTTAGTGGCTCCCTGAAATATCTGCCCTCTGTCCATTAGTTGCCTACCTTATTTGTAATCATGGATGGAACTATTTCTCATTCTAAGAAAATGTGGTTCCCAGAATGTTTCTGGAGCACCTTGTGTGCAAAGTCCCATGGTGATTCTGGAGATGCAGACCCACCCAGTTACAGAATCTGCCACTGGGAGCTTATTGTCAAAAAAAAGCAGAGCAATGAGCCAAGCCCAGAGCAGCCACCTCACAGGGCAGAGCTGGTCATAGGCAAGATACAAACACTAGCCTGGGGACATCAGATGAAGGATTGGGGAGCTTCATTATCCAAGGTTCTCTTTTGTCCTAGAAATATTTGAAGTCTCGGTGTGAGCAACAGTTACCTATGCTTTCTCCAAGGCGTGGAAACCCAGGAGAGATAGACAAAGTGGGGCAGGGGGAGGGGGAGAACCTGAATCAAAAATTCAGCAACTGTTTGTTCTGGGCCAAAACCTAAGAGCCTCTGGCAGGGATTTGGTGCACATGATTTGCTGGGGGTGCTCTCAAGACAGAGGCTTGTGGGAGGAAGGAAGCAAGGGTATAATCTCAGCCTACACACAAGAGCTTGGAGAGCACTGAGTTGACTCCGCCATGAGACAATCTGTACCATCTGTCATGAGCTCTGGGTTCAGGAGAAGAAGTGGGTCCCTGAGCCTTATATCTGCATAAGGCTAGGGCAATTCTCCAGGGCTCACCCCCCACCAGCTCACCTCCCAGCAACTAACGGACCTGGACGTTGCCTCTAACCTGTCCATTTTGATGGTTCAGTCCAGGAAGCGAGGCAGAGGGACACCAATGGGGACAACCACATGACAACTGAAAACAGAAGGTTTTAGAATAGCGACTCAATCTCCAGAGTTGTGGGAGATAAATTTTGCTTAAGCTAATCAAGAGTATGATAACTTTCTAGAAAGCCCAAGCTAAGGCCACCTTCTTTCAAACATTGGGAGGTATCTGTCCCAAGATCTCACACTCCTACATATCACTGGTCTACACCTATGACCTGCCTCCATATTTCTTTCCTAGACTTCCTGACTTGGCCTCCCACATTCTGGAATTACAGGCATTATTAGCACCGTGTCCAGCTAAAGCCTCTGTCTTCTGTTAATCCACATCACTAACAGGCCAACTTGTGAGCTTGCAAGGAAAATGTTAGCCCTTTCACAGCCCTTGGCACATGGCACTGGTTACCACCTACTTACTGTGCCAACGAGCGTAGAAAACCCCTGTCTTGGGCGCTTGCCAAGTCCCACAATACCCACAAACCTCTTGCGCTGTCTCATTTCTTTCCACTGTCAAACAAAATACTGCTCCTGTTCGATGCCTTATTGGGACTTCCTGAGTCTAGTGTATGGATGATGGACCCCTCCCCCAGCCAAGTGTTTAAACTTGGACGTCCTCTACCTGCCACGGTGTTCTCATTGCTAGGCTCGTCCTCACGGGAAACGGACATGTGCAGCCTTCTTTCACTGTCTTCACAAGCTCTCGCCAACTCAGGCCTTTCTCTGCTGCTCCGTCAGCAAATCTCCCATCACTTCAGAGCTTTTGTAGATTAGACTTCTATAGACGCACTACTGTTAAATCTCTAAAAAACTAACCCAAGTACAACAAGAAGAACTTTGGAGTCGGTAAAATTGTATCTAAGTTAATGAATGAATTTTCATTCAACTCTGAGCATCTGCTAATCGGCATGTCTATTTCTAATGTAATAAACCAATCTCCTGGGAAAAGCAAAGGATATTTTCCCCACTTCATTCACCAATTCTGAGTAGGCTTTAGGGGTGAATTCATTCAAGAGTCAACAAATATTTATCAAGGATCTAATAATGATCCCAATCCCAGAGAAGCAGCTCAGTCTCTGCATCCGTTCCTAGGCTGGAGACTAAGCAAAACGTCAGCAGTTGATCTGAAACTCTGAGAATCCAAAGAGCTCATAAGTGAACATATGACAAAAATGGATGATGGCTTTCAACAGCTCCGCTTTCAGTGTTGTTTGCTCTGGTCCACTTTATCCATGTATTAAAACACACTTCTTCCAGAACGTTCTGCAGCTCAGGTCAGGGAAGGCCTCTCTCCAAACATCAACAAAGGGCAGAAAAGCTCTTGAGAAACAATGTAAAAATCATTTTGTGGAGAGATGAGCTTCCTGGTCAAGCTACCATGAAGCTCTTTCAAATTCCAGATTTTTTTCCTTGGAAAATTGACTTTTTTTGTCTCTCACTTTTATATTTCTGAAATGGAAAGTAATGGTTTGGGGGCTAGGAGGGGACTAACCTTTGCTCTGAGTTCCTGTGAGAAGGGAACTAGCCTTTGCTCTGAGTTCCTGTGAGAAGGGGGCTAGCCTTTGCTCTGAGTTCCTGTGAGGAGGGGGCTAGCCTTTACTCTGAGTTCCTGTGAGGAGTGGGCTAGCCTTTGCTCTGAGTTCTGGTGAGGAGGAAGGTAGCCTTTGCTCTGAGTTCCTGTGAGGAGGGGACTAGCCTTTACTCTGAATTCCTGTGAAGCTCCTTTACTACCAAGCAGTACTTGTGGGCTCTTCCTCTGGATGAGGGAGCTATGATTTTTGATTCTTTCCTTCCTCCCACCCCTGACCAGCTAAAGATAAGTTTACTTTTGTCTAGTCAGAATTTCTTTCTTCCCTGCCCTCAAACATGTGAGTCTTCCCTGGCTATATTATTTAATTTTCTCATCACTGTGGCAAAACACCTGGCAGATGCAATTCAGGAAGATGTTTTGGGCTCCCAGTTTCAGTTTATCACAGTAGGGAAGCAGAGCAGTTTGATCCACATCGTGGAAGCGTGGCTGTTCACACATCAGTAGATCAGGAAGCAGACAGGTAGTCTAGAGGCTGATCCGGGCTATAGCCCTTAAAGGTCCACCCATACTGGCCCACATTTACCAACTAGGTCCCAGATCCCAAAGGTCCCATAACCCCCCCTGCTAGGCAGGTGTTCCAGCACGTGAGCCTACAGGGGAGGGGGTGGTATTTCAGATCCATGAAATTACACTATAGAAGACACAAAATACCTGTGACCACCCTGGAAGTCTGGTAGAGAAAATGAGGGACTGAGTCGGGAGTAAACAGGACAGACTATAACCAGAGTGACTGTTAAGTCACAATACTAAACGTTGGAAGGACCTGGGGAAAGGGGAGGAGGAAGGGAGGAGGGAGGCTCAGCCAGTGCACAGTGGGAAGAGTTCGGAGGAAATTTGGCAAGTGGAAGTCCTCAGATATCTCTCTGCTGGAAAAGGGACCAAAGGGAACTTGGAAAGCTCTAATAGGTTGTTAATTGTGTTTCTCCATTAATATTTCTTAAAATGCAAATAAAAGAATTTGGTTTAATCAAATTTAACTTATTTTGGACTGTGTGTTTTTAAGTAAGTCTCAGTGTGCTCCAAAATGGATCTGGGTTATCCGTGTCTCTTCAAAGCATTGGACTGACTGCCTAACCCTGTGGCTGGGGAAGCGTTTCTGTTTCTTGTCTGAGTAATCCCCACCATCACAGACATGGTGATCCCGTAGCAAAGGGAGCTGTTGTAAAAGATACATAAATGTGGAGGGATCTGCTCAGCTTGGTAACAGAAACTTTAAGGGCATATCTTCAGACCTCAATAACCTTCTGGAAGCTTCCTTTCCATTACAAGTCAGTGCCCTCCCCAGACAGTTAATCTAAATAATAAAAAAAAAAACAGTTTTTCCCTCCCTTGGTTCTGGAATTCTAACCAAGGAACTGGTCTTAGAGTGATCTGGACGGTTAGAGCCATGGGGTAGCTGTGTTTGTAGCAAGGATAAAGAAAACAAGAGGAAGCGAAGAATCATGTGGCATCTTTGAGGTGGTTCTCCAAGAAATGTCCTTGTTGCCTGAAGGTAGTTTAAGGTGGGTTTCTCTGGCTTACAACCAAGCTAAGTCGGACCAAATCGATCACATCAGTGCCTTATGCCACAGGTCTCAGCCTTGCTGGTCGTCATTCTGACATTCTTGTCCTCTAGGCCCAGGCAGTGTAAGAGTAGAAAAACCCCTTCCAGGCCACTCAGTACCTCCCTTCTAACTTAGCAAAGGAAGAAAAATAAGAGCCCTTAAAATTCCCATCTCTACTTGACACCAAAGAAAATCGATAAGAAACACCTTCTTCAATTTAAAAGCAAGTCTGCAGGACCAGTGGTCATCAATTATTTCTACGAAGCTGGAAAACACTTTTTGAGGGTGTTAAAGATTACCAGACATGAAAATAAGACTTATTGAGCCTTGGTCTCGGGAAAACTGAGCTCAAAGGTAAAAATGTGTCACCCTTACAGAGATTTTCTGAGGAATCAATAAAACAAGACAATGTTATCTGATTGCCAATTTGTAAGGCTGGTGAAATGATTTATTTTTTTTCTAATGTGTTTTGATTCTTATCTGATATCCACAGAGAGCTCCCCTCCTTCATTGGTAACTTTGGGTAATTCTGCCCTGGAAGTGGTAAGATAGAAAGCCATGGGGTCCGTTCATCATGAACAACCTTCGAGTTCTCCCTTCTCAAAAGAAAGACAGCAGTCCCCACCGGAAACCTGTACAGAAAGAAATGTAAGGAACTATGATTTGTGAAAACTTCGTGTGTCAGAAGGCGAAGTTCTTTTAAGATTTTAAAACCCACAATACAAGATATTTAAAAACTACTATTATTCTAAGATTTTCATTCTTCTAGGGCTAAGGAGCTTGCTCAGTGGGTTCAGATTCTAGACCTACATAAGGCCGATGCTATGGCATGAGCGTGTGTAATCACAACACACCTGCCTCCAGTGAAAAGGAAGGTGGAGACAGGAGACTCCTCAGGAAGCTCACGGTCTGGTTAGCCGCCTCCATCACGGTGGAAGGTGAGAACCAGCACCCGGAGCTGCCTCGGACCTCCATGTGCACAAGCCCTGCATGCACGGCAGGAAGGACATGGAAAGGCTCTATGCACAGGCGCCATAGGACATTCCCAGTCCTCTCAGATTTTGTGACCGAGTCGTGTGTTTTCTCCCTTGGCTTTGGAAAATAATATCACACTTGCTGCTGTATCTTGTAGGGTATTTCAACATTCTAATAACCATCCACTAAGTTCATCAAAAGTTCCACAACTATTTTTCTGGTTCTGTTCATTGGGACTTGTTTAAGGTTTATTATTTTCAAAAGGAATGCTACTGCTCAAAAGAAAACACTTCAGAAGGAAGAAGGAGGCAATGGGCACTTTTCTCTAAAACTCTAATCACACACATTGACACCCCTCTCCCAAGTTCACTGCGTCCCTTGCAAAGGAAAGAAAAGACCATGGCTTCAGAGGTTTCTCTGAAAAGGCAGATAACTTCCCTTCTCTCGTGTTTACTCAGAAACTGATCTTCAGAAAAGAAGGCCAGGTGTTCTGGCCTGAACCTCTGGAGAGAGGTTTCTTCTGCACCACGTTAAAGAAATAGTTTTGAAAAGCTTTAAAGCAGCCAACCAACCAACCAACAAACAAAATGAAATTGTTCTGACAATAAAACTATTAGCACTACCTTATCTGAAAGAAAGAAAGAAAGAAAGAAAGAAAGAAAGAAAGAAAGAAAGAAAGAAAGAAAGAAAGAAAGAAAGAAAGAAAGAAAGAAGAGTAGTTTTGGAGCTGTGTTGGTATGTGTATGTGTGCATATGTGTGTCTGTATGTGTATATGTGTGTATTCATGTGTGTGTATGCGTGTGTCTGTGTGTATTATTATGTGTGTGCATGTGTGTATGTGTGCATGTATATGTGTTTATGTGTGCATGTGTATATGTGTGTATGTGTATATGCATGTGTGTATGTGTGTGAGTGTGTATATGTGTGTGTATGAGTGTGTGTGTATGTGTGTATGTGTGAATGTGTATATGTGTATGTGAGTGTGTTTGTATGTATGTGTGTGTGTGTTCAAGGACATTAACAAAGCTTAAGAAGATGAAAATGTGATCTCAGTTCTCAGTGGCTGCCTATAAATATAATAAATCACAGTTTCAATGCCTTCTTTCACCCAAGTGGTTGAGGTGAGTGGTGTTCATGTATGTACACATTTGTCTGTAAACTTACCTTATAGAATGCCAAAAAAAAAGACAAGGCAACTGATGGAATGAGAGAAAATATTTAAGAATTATGTGCCTGACCTGTGGGAGTGACTAAAAGGCTCTGGAAGGTGAGACGAAGGATCTGGAGTCTAAGGAGAGCTTGGAGCCCATAACAAGTTTCATGGCAGGTTAGGTTACTAACGAGATCCTGTCTCAAAAGAAAGAAATAAAGAGAGAGGAGAGAGAGGAAGGTTAAACCTTAGTTACAATTTAACCAAACTAAAACATACATGCTGGACAAAAGGTGGCCATAGTGCATTATTGATATTGATAACAGGAGGAGAGAGAAACAGCACAGGAGCAGGTAGAGCCACATGGTGGGACTTGTCCAGGAAAAAGGGACTCAGACGACGTGGCAGCTTAAAGGAGCGGAGAGAGAACACAGGGGGACAAGCGTTTAGGAGAGATGAGAAGAGGAAGAAACTCAACTAAATTGGGTTTGGAAATGCCATGGTACCTAAAACTTCATATGCTACATAGAAATAGAAAATCAAAAAATGAATGTAGAATTAAAAAATATATATAATATGAAGTAACTTTGAGAATATGCTAAGGCAAAATAACCTAACACAAAGCACCAACAATTATATGATTCCATGTGTCTAAACTGTTGAGAACAGGCACATCCATAGAGACAGAAAGCAGCTCTGTGGCTGTCTGGGGTGTGGCTGTAGTTATTGGGGGAAAGGGTAGGGGTGTGGGTACAGGTAGGTCTGGGTTTCTTTTTTAGGGTGATAAAAATATTCTGATGCCTAATATGCTAATAGTTATACAGTTCTGAGAGTTTGCAAAGAAAATTAGCTCAATATTTTAAATGTTGACTTGAACAGTATGTCTTGGTAAAAATTTTAGGTGAGGTGCTATTTTCTCTAAGATTTCTAAAAGGGGGTTTTCTGTTTGTTCAAACCTTAACCATTAAGTTCTAGTGTTAGATGTTCAGAGAATGTAACTCCAGAAAATTTCCCTCATACAAGTCATACATCCCATATGCTTATATTTTTTTAAACTTGCTGAAATAATTCAAAATTTCATGCAACCATAAGGCATGATTTGAAAAGCTAACTTAAAAGAACTGGAGTAATGAGGAGATTGTTCCACGTAACAGTAAGCAGTGATTTTGAAGCTCTACTGAACACATAAGGAGGACATGGGTGTGCAGAATTGGATACACAGTTCTGTGGAGTAAAGGAGATACTGAGAGGGAAATTCAAGTATTAAATATCCAATAAAGGTAGCACGTAAATCAGTCAGGGAAAGAAGATGGCCTAAGTAGGGACTCCTGATCTGAGGGTATCCTTAGCCTAGGGCACTGAGTAGGCCACCCAGGGTCCACCCCCAGGTACAACTGTGGTCTTCACTCATTGAGATTGGGGATCATGCCCACCTGGCACTGTCATCACTCCCCTGCCTGCCTGCCTGTACCCCAGAGCAGGAGTTCCTGATCTGATGCATTCTGCAGCTGTAGGCTTCTCAGGGGCCAGGTGAGCACTCCTTTCACTGTGGGTACAACACTAGCCCTACTCACTGGGATTGGACATCAGACCCTTTGGATGCTGATCTCAGTTATAGGCTTGGCTGCCTGTCATTGGAGTAGGGACTTCCAAGCTGTTTTCACTCCACAGCCCCAGACACTGAGTAGGCCAGGGGTCCAGCCCAGACAAGTAGGAAGACTACATACACAAAGAGGAGCCTGCTCAGCTTCCAGTGTGCCCATCCCAAACCTGCAAATAGACCAACATGCTCACAGCCACCTGGATCAAGGCAGACCAGACCACTCAATACAGACTCTGCACTAGCCACTGTTGCTGTATTCTCAGCAAGACAAAAGGACTAGCTACAGATGGACAAACCACAATTTAAAACATATAACAAGAAACCAATGAAAGATATCCCCACCAAGATTGCCTAGTCCCATAGTGGAAGCCTCCAATGAAAACTACTTAGAGGAAACTGCTGACACAGAATTCCAAAGTGCAGTTATGATAAACATATTCATCAAACCTATTTAGGCCATGGACAAATGGCTGGATGAAACGGAAGAGAAATAACAGAAGGAACTGATAGATGATGGGATGAATGGCTGAGATCAACAACAAAAAGAACTTGAAGACAGTGGAATGAAGTCAGTGAGGACAGGATCAAATGCAGGAATGAACTTCAAGAGACAAGAAGAAAATATTGAAACTTAGGGCTGAAGAAATGGCTCAGTGGTTAAGGCACTCATCTGTGAGGCCTAAGGACCCAAGTTCAATTCCCCAGTGCCACCCATATAAAGCCAGATGCACAAAGTAGCGCATGTATCTGGAGTTTGTTTGCAGTGGCTGGAGGCCCTGGTGTGCCCATTCTCTCTCTCTCTCTCTCTCTCTCTCTCTCTCTCTCTCTCTCTCTCTCTCTCTCTCTCTCTCTCTCTCTCTGTTTTTCTTTGCTTGCAAATAAATAAATAAATTTTAATTGGTATTCAATAAAGAGATGGAGATGCTGAAGAAAACCCCAGTGGAAAACAAAAATGAAATAGCTCATTTAAAATGTTCTCATGAAGGTCTCACCAACAGAATAGATCATGTGGAAGACAGAATATCAGAGCTTGAGGACAAAAGATAGGAAATACCTGATTTCAAGGTATACTACAGAGTCATAGTGATAAAAACAGCATGGTACTGGCACAAAAACAAACACAGATCAATGGAACAAGAATATAAGATCCAGCTATAGGTTCTAGTAACACCTGATCTTTGGCAAAGACTAAAAATGCACACTGGAGAAAAGGCAGCATTTTCAACAATTAGTGCTGGAAAAAATTGCCTAACCACACTGTCAGAATAAATCTGCACCCTCTTCTCTCACTCTGCATAACTATCATCTCCAAATGCATCAAAGATTTCCACATAAGACCTAAGCCTTAAAATTATTAGAAGAAAAAGTAGGGAGAACACTCTGATATAGATACAGGGAAAGACTTTCTGAATAAGAGCACTAGCCCATGGAATTAGATAACCGCCACCATTAGGATTTCATGAAATTAAAAAGATACTGTACAGCTAAGCAAACCATCAGCAGAGTCAACAGACAACTCATAGAATGGGAGAAAATCTTAAGCCGCCATAAACCTGATAGAGGTTTAATATCTAGAATATACAAAAAACTAAAAAACCTCAGCAATAAAAAAAATTAATCAAAAAATGGTGCAGGCGAAGCTCAGGGATTGTTGCTGAAGAGGGGTCACAAAGATTTTAAGAGCCACAGGGTGTGTAGAAATATCATAAGGTCCATCACCCACCCCAAGACTGACTGAGGCCCTAATTACACCACAATGAACATCAATAACCCTACTGTGGAAGGCCCTTGAGGAAATAGGGGACAGGAGAGAGGGGATGAAAGATTACAACACATGTAAAAAACTAAATATAACCAAAAATGGGGCAGGGAACTGAACAGAGTTCTAAAAGGAAGAAATCCCAATGGCCAATAAATATCAAAAAAAGTTGAATATCTTCAGCGATAAGTAAAATGCAAATTAAAACTACTTTGAGATCCTATGTCACTCCAGTTAGAATGGCTTTCAAGAAAAAATCCACGATAACAGATGCTGGTGAGGGTGTGGGGAAAGAGAGCAAACTCTCATTTGCTGCTGGTAGGAGTGCAAACTTGACAGCCACTTGGGAAATCAGTATAGAAGTTCTTCAAAAATAAAAAAATATATATAGTTCTACCATTTAACTCACTCCTAGGCATATGCACTAAAGACTGCTTTTTATTACAGAGACACCTGCTCGGCCATGTTTGCTGCTGCTCTAATCACGATAGCTAGGAGCTGGAATCAGTCCAGATGCCCATCAACTGATGAATGGATCATGAAGATGTGGTGCACATACACATTACTTTAAAAATCATACGAAGAAAAAGTGACCTACATTCTACCTTGGATTTGGAGAAGGCCCCCTGAGGACAGTGAACAGCCCCCATTGTCAGCCAGGCTGGCTCGAGAGAAAACAGAAGACTGTCCAGGAACGCCAGCATTGACGTGCCAAGTCAGTGAAACAAACGAACTTTCAGGACTCTTGGCAGACATGTGCTCTGCGCAAGAGCTAGACAAGTCTTACTCCTGGCCAGGCCACCTCTCCGTCCTTCCTCCGTACAATGATGCGGCAGGGAAGGCTTGTTCACATGGCCTACTGCCAGTCCCTGAAGTGGGGACAGCTGAAACATGATCTGGTGACCGATGAGAGCAGGGTGCTGCGAAGGTAGGTGGTGGACAAGGACAAGGCAGGCAGATGGCTGGGGCAGAAGGGAAGGTCAGGACAAAAGGACAGTGTGCTTTGTCCATCCATTAGCTCTTGGAGCCCCACCGGATCCCTGACATGGTGCTAAGGATGATGGCCCTTAGTCTATGTAGGTCGGTACCATGCCAAAGGCTGAAATAAGGATGCTGGACAACGCAGGTGGCCAGTGAGAAAGCAGGCGAGCTCTGCAATGTAGCCAAAGGCTCGGTGGAGATGAGGAAGGCCTAGCCCCAAAGACAGCAAGATGTGGCTTCTCTCCTTGACCTCCAAAGGCCTGAGTAATGTTCAAGGACTGAAGGTAAGCTTTCCCACAGCCAGGCTGAGTTCCTGTGATAAATCAGAACACTCAGGGGTTCAATTTCCTGGAAATCACTGTGAAACTCACAGTACACTGGTAAAAGTGACAATCATTCTTTCCTCCACATTGAAACATTCATTCTTAAAATTCATGTCTACTGAGCATCTGTGATACGCAAGCTGACAACAGGTTCAAAGTGCCGCCCTGGAGCAAGCTAAGACTTGGTGTTGGAGAAATGTAGACCCAGCTAAGGAGGATTCTAGCCAACAGTGGTGGGCCCTGAAGGGAGGGTCCCCAGCAGGCCAGCAGCCTCCTACTTAACATGACATGTTCACCAATCTTGTCCAAGAAAACTCCAAAGCAGGGGCTGGGAGATGCTGAGTGGCTAAGAGCACTTGCCATGCAAGCCTGATATCTCCTGTGATTGCCTTGTACTCAATAAATACCGGGTGTGGCCACACATGTCTGTAAGCCCAGTCCTGTGATGAAAAGAAGAGGGAACCTGGCCTTCTCTTCTGGCCTCTGCACGTGTGCAGGGGCCATGCGCATACACACATACATGTGCACACAGCCTGCGCAGGCACACATCTCATCACATACCACTTTTACGCATACTTGAGACACACACACACAAGAGAGAGAAAGAAGACAACCTCAAAACAGCAGCAAACAACTGTGATGGCAGAGGAGGAGACCTTTTCAGAACCAAAAGGGCAATTCAGATGCTCCCACAGTCTTCTCTGGTTCCTAGGGAACCGTGACACAAGAGCAAAGTCACAGTGATCCTAAAATGATTAGATGAGGAATGGTTCCAAGATGGTTCCCGATTAGCTTAGGTTGGCAGAGCATGGAATAAGTTTTTCCGTGTCCTCAGACCTCTGTTTTGTTTTCCCTTCTCTATGAGGGGCAGTCAACCTGCCCCCTGGGGTCGCTAAGAGGAAATAATCACTCACACAGCACATTCCTGGCAGGTTCTAGGAGTCAGCGTGTTAGTCATTTAATATGGAAGTTCTGTGGCATGCTGATATTTTTAATTCCATCATATAAAAAATTTTACCCAAATGTGAAGTTTCAGCTATGCAGATATTCTCTCTTCCTTATCGGCTTCAATTATGCTGGGAGGGTGTGGGTCACCTGTAATCCCAGCTCATGAGAAGCTGGGTAGATTGACTAGCCAAACTGGTGAACTCTGCAGTTAAGTTAAAGACCCGATCTCAGTAAGTAAGCGGGAACCAATAGAGGAAGACACCTAACCTCAACCTCTGGCCTCCACATTCACACACACACACACACACACACACACACACACACACACACACACACACATATATATATATATATATATATATATATATATATATATATATATATACTGATTTGCACAAACGTGCACCTACACTCATGCACACACACCACACACACACACACACACACACACACACATGCTAACATAAAGCTAATTTTAAAACTTAAAAATACTTTTTATTAAAAGTTGCAATTTGGTCCTTAAAAAGATTATATACAGTAATACTTATGATCTGAGAACATGTCATGATCTCTTGCTGAAAGAAAAACATGTATTACAAAGCTATGCTTTAAAGCCAGTTGTAAAAAGGCAGTAATTGGGACTTAAGCATGTATTACTGTTTGTATTTTCTTCTTCATGACCTGGAGTGTTTCCTACCATAATAATCTATTACTTTAAAAAAAAACTTATTTAAAAATTAATACACAGTCAGGGTATCAGACCACATCTGAGGACTGGATAGCCTAGTTTGTCAGGCCTCCTCAGGAGGCGGGACTGCTGATAAACAAATAGGAGTGTGAGCCCAGCAGGTGCCACAGCCAGACAGCCAATGACCTCTCAGCTATCCCCACCTGACCACGGCCCACGAGTTGTCCTCTTGCAATGGGTCACCAGGGAGGGCTCCTCTTACTCTGGCCAGCATCGAAAGCAGCTACAGAGACTGACACTCGGAATGAGATCAAAGGTCTTGTTTCAGCTGTAACTGGCCTCACTGCCAGCTCTGATTTCTCCACCTGTTTTACAGGACTCCACAGCCCCTTGCTCCAGGAAGACTGTTTCTTCTTGTGCTGGTGATAGGCTTTTCCTCCTTATATGCATTTAGCAAACTGTTCTTTCCCATCCTCTGCTCTAAGATTAGCTTTTCATAGCTCTTTTTTTAAAATTTTTATTTATTTATTTAAAAGTAAGAGAGAAAATACAGGCACGGCGAGGCCTCCTGCTGCTCACTGCAAAGGAACTCCAGATGCATGCACCACTTTGTGCATCTGGCTTCACGTGGGTACTGGAACATTGAACCCAGGCTGTCAGGCGTTATAGGCAAAGTGCCTTTAACCACTGAGCCGTCTCACCGCCCTCTTTTCATAGTTCTAAGCCAAGAGGTGATGCTGATAAGATGATGACAATGTTAATGCAACAAGTTTAAGTGAAACAGCAGGAAAAGCAACCATAACAGCTACTGGTTATGTAGCACTTGCTGTATGCTAGTTAGATGCATTGAATCCCATTCATTTCTTATAGCTTCTTTCTAGAAGATACCACTGTCCTTATAGAGTAAAGATGAGCAATGAGGTTAAGTAACTTTTCCAAGGTCAATAAATGGAGGGGAAAATGATGGAAAGCCAATCTTTGCCACTTACATGTACTTTCATACCTGCAGCCTCTCCTTATCTGTGAAGAAGGCCAGGCAGGGAGGATCATCTCTGTTAATGGGTGAGGGAGTGAACCTGGCTGCTGGGAGCTAGAAACTGGTTGGTAGTGTGGGAAGGAGAGAATCTGGATTCCTTAGATCTTCCTCAGTACAGAAGACATTGTCTCCACTAGCCACAGCTGCCCAAATCTGCACCCTGAGGTTCTGAGCCCATGTGTTCTCTGAAGTGCCACTCATCAGAGCCAAGGGAAGCCGGATGACAGCGTAGCGTCACCTGTGGGTGGAGTGCCAGACCTGCGTTCATGTGTGTGATTTCAATGGATGTACTTATGAAAAGCATCTGCAAGATTGAAAGGCTGAATTGAAGAAGAAATACTTTCTTTTTCTGAAAACATAAATGAGTAAAACCACTCGGGTCCTATGGCTGTGGAGTCCTTATTGGAAAGGTGGTCTTCGGCTCGGCAAGGAACCACTGCGCTCCAAGGTCAATGTGCCACTGGTGAGCTGTGTGATTGAGAGGCGATCACAAGTCTGTCTCTTCCTTGTAAAGTGCTCCTGGGCCATGAACTACTGTGAACTACTGTGTTGGACCAAAGGCAGGTCTAGCCTTGAGCTTCACCTCTTCTGCACACTCAGTAAAAACATATTTGCTTCAGTGTTTACTTAGACTTAGCAAGTTCCAATTCTGTCTCAGGAGAGAGGCATAAAGTGGCCCAAAAGTGGACTTTGGTTCAGGAAGTCCTGAAGCAAATCCCTTGGGGGATTCTACCTGTCTCTGTTTCCATACAGCTCAGCCACAGTGTGGCAGGACAAGAACTCCAATAGTGCAGACCCACCTCGATAGCCATACTGAAAAGATCACTCTCAGCATAGTCTCACACACACACACACACACACACACACACACACACACACACACACACACACACAGATAGTGGTCATTTCTCTTCACAGACGACATGCATTCTTCTTGGAAGACGGTATTTAAACAAGTACCTTTGTTCCTGTTTTTGTACGTGGGGTTAGCTAGCCTATAGATTTTACTCACTTGGGCAACAGAAAAGGGAAATGGTCCACAATTCTTAGAGCTTTAAGGAATTCAGATCTGGAGTGATGGTTCAGAGGTTAAAGGTAGTTGCTTGCAAAGCCTAATGGCACAAGTTCAATTCCCCAGTACCCATGTAGGCCAGATGTACAAAGGGGTGCATGTATCAGGAGTTCTTTGCAATGGCAAGAGGTCTTCTTGGTGTAACCATTCCCTTTCTCTCCACTCCTCTCTGCTTGTGAATAAATAAATAAGTAAATAAATAAATAAATAAATTTAAATAAATATGTAGGAATTCAACCATATTCATCAGTACAACTATTAGGTTTTGATAGTTAAGGGCATTATATTATGAATTTTTAAAAATTTTATTTATTTATTTGAGAGAGAGAGAGAAAGAGAGAGAGACAGACAGGCAGACAGACAGAGAGAGAATGGGCATGGCAGACAGCCTCCAGCCACTGCAAACGAACTCCAGATGCATGTGCCACCTTGTGTATCTGGCTTTACGTGAGCACTGGGGAATTGAACTTGGGTCCTTCTGCCTTGTAGGCAAAGGCCTTAAATTCTGAGCCATCTCTCCAGCCCCTATGAATTGTTTTAAAGTAGTTTACCCTAAATTTTTAACAGCATTATTGAGATATTTCCACCCATTGGAATTGTATGAGTAAACAGTTTTTGGTGTATTCATAGAGTTATGTGACTGTTCAGAGGTGTAAAACATTCTACCTGCTATCACCACTCCCAGAAGGAAGTCACTGAGTGTTTATGTATCTCTGGATAAGGCTATGTTACCAGTACTGAGGACCCTAACTACAAGGACAATCCACAGACAGGCTCCATCACTTAGGGATCAGCTGGAGTCCATCCTCTACAGAAAACAATTAATTTCTTTTAATCCCAATCCTGAAAGAAGGCAGTGAAGAAATCCTGGAAAATATAAACTGTACATGTTTAGGGGATGGAGAACTTGCTGGGTGAGGTCACGTGACTCCACCCAGGTGCCAAAAGTCCAGGAAGCTCTCTAGACACAATGACGTCCGGCTGCTTTGTAGCATTGCTTATAAACTTGGCAGTGCCTGGTCAGGCCCTTTGTAGTTGCTGTTCATAATTTATGTCTGGACACACCTCTGTGGGCAACCTCTGCCCAAATCTGTGCTAGCCAGAGCCTCCACCTTGAGAACCACCCCAGTTTGGTCCTGGGTGCATGGCCCTCTCTGGCTTTACTTAGGGATTCACACTTGTCCCATACTCATATCCATCCCTTCCTGAGGCATTTGAGAGGGTTTTCTTTTTTTGTTTGTTGGTTGGTTTTAAGCAATGTCTTGCTATGTAGTGCAGGTTGACTTGAATTCTCCATCCTCCTGCCTCCCAAATGTCAAGATTATAGGTGTATAGGTGAATACCACTCTACCTAACTTAAGATGCATTCATGAGTGTATATAAACATGGGTTTTATTGTACACATGAGTTTTCACTTATATTAACCACACTAGGCTTGGGCTCTGCTCTCCTCCTCTCTGGTTGCTGGGTGTGGGTGATTTTTTTTTTGGGGGGTGCATTCTTTATGGCTCTCAGTTTGATGTCAGGAAAACTGAGGCCACCAGAAGACAACCCTTCCTCTACTGATCCTGGGACCTAGCGGATGCTCTCCAAGGTCTTCCAGGATCTCCACCTTTCATCCCTAGGGAATTAGTCTCAAGGTACAAGTAATGCAAATGGTTTTCCTCCAGATCTATCTGCCTCAGGCTCTCCACCACTAAGACCAGAAGGTACTTAAAACTAGCATTTGAGAAGGACTTTAAATCCCACAAGAACCCTGGGTAGGGGTGAAGCTAGAGCCCCAAAGAGGTCCTCTTGGTACCCAGACCTGGAGTTCTCGGGTCAGGCTGGCTCCACAGGGCTTCAGCCCTCACTCTCCCCCCCAGTTACAGCCATGAGTCTCTCTTCCCCACCTGCCCGGGTGGGGGGAGGAGCCCCTCTACACCCTGCAACACAGCTCTCCCAAGCTTGTATTCCACCTCCTCCACACCCCTGTCCTGTAGCCATCTTTCTCTCAGCAGTCATGACTTCCACGAGCTCCTGGTTTGTTCTTCCCCATCCCCAGGAGACAGGTGACAGGCTCAGAATACTGTCCCTATTCCAGTCTCCAAATTACAACACTTGACTCTGCCTGTTTGTGTCATGACAGGGCACCAATCGAAAACCACAAGGCACCTATATGCCTTTTCTGTCCATGGGGTGGTGGGGTAAATACCTAAGGAACACCTAAGTATGGCTGTCTTCCTGGGAGGGAGTGGATGTCTTTCATTCCTTCTTCATGAGCCTATTCCCCACCCCCACAGACACAAGCAGAAGGCTTTACACAGCACAGCCATAAAACTAAGCAGCTACCATTGCTCAGTTTTGCTCTTGCGCTGACACTCACTGAGTGGCACATTCAGACGCTTCACTAATCAGATAGCTAGGGCTACTCGATGCGGTGGGGTGAATGAAGGTAAGAGTCTCTATTGCCCAGGTGCAAACCATGGAACTTAAAAAGAAATATTAAGAAACTCATTAAAGGTAAAGCGATAGACAGAGCAGTCAGTGCCCCATGCATATGGATGACGGTTCTGTGAGTGGCCAGCTAAGCAGACCTGTACAACCCCATATTGAAAGAAAGTTACGTTCAACTTGTAAAGCCTTCCTCTAGTGAAAGCTAAGGACAACTCAGTGAGCTTGGCCTCACTGGATTATTCCAACACTTTCTGACATCCCTCCCACCACGTCTGCAGAATCTCTGACAAAGCTCTGGGAATTGATCCAGAGGCTGCCTTGTTCCAGAAGCTGCAACGGTCACCTTCTGGAGCTGCATGGGGTTAAGTGCTTTCAGAAGTGGGTGACGGACCTAGGTGCTCAGGTGGAATGCTTGCCCGACACAGGTGAGATCCTGGGTCTCATCACCAGCACCACTATGTAAGTGAAGAAGAAAAGGAGAGAGAGAGTAGAAGAGATTAGTAAATTCATCTGCCTAGAAACCAGTCTCATCATCTTCCTTTCAGGGGATTGGTTCTCTTTAGCTATAGAACTTGCTACTAAGTATATATATGGCTCTTGAACTGGACACGTAGGAGTGGGTAGCCACAGTTTCCTTCATGTACCCCTAAGACAGATTCCCAAACTACTGAGGTCTGTCACTGGCCAGGCCTTTCACTCTATGGAAACACATGTGCTGAGGCCAAACGTATTTGTTGCTTGGTGGCTTATCCCCAACCCTTCTTGACTGAGTTAGCTTGAAGCAGGGTGAACGACACACCTGCTGCAGGTTCCTGTCCATGGAGACAATGCACAGCTGTATGAATCCCACCCTGGCTCGCTCATTGCTTTACTGTAGGCAACTGCCTGGCCCATAGGGACATTATTTTGCCTCAATTGCTGCTTCTTGCACAAGAGACTCTTCAGCAGTGTGTGGGGAAGAGAGCAGTTCCACCTGGCTGATGGAGCAGCAAAACTAGGAGAGGATGGAAAGCTTGGTCCCTTCAGAGAGAACAAACGATCTCGTTTCCCCAGGCCAGGGTTTCCCACTAACACAGTTCATGGCTCTCAAAAAGGACTTTGATGTCTTAATGTCCTATTTAAGCCCCTGCGCAACATGCGCTTAGAGCTGATGAAGTCAGGAAGGTGGCTGTGCAGAGCTGGCGCTGAGGCTGCACTGCCCCCTGGTGCCCACTGGAAGCTGGACCCCAGCTCCACGGAGCCATGGACCGCCTCTCACCCACTCTCATCCCCTCTACAGGGGATACATGGACAGGACACTGGAGTCCTGGCAGGCAGGGTCTCACCCACAATCCCATAACCACACCATCTGCCAGACAATGCCAATAGGCATTCGAGGTCAAAATGACTATGGCAAGGGGGCAGGGTATGTGGTTACAACTCCTGTCTATCTACTAGTGCTTGTCAAACCCAAGCTGATAATGCCTCTTATCCAGAGAAGGCCCCATCCTGCAAGCACAGGATGGTGAGGTCACTAGGGTCTCTTAATCCAAGTCCTCTGTTTTCAAACCCAGCCTCTGCTGAGGGCCAGTATCTCCCCTTCAAAGTCACCAAGGACCTAATGCCCCTGCCTCTTCACTGACCCACATGGGCGACACTGTGGCAACTTGTTCATCTCTGTGCTACCTGCATCTTTCCACGGGGCACTTGGCCATCTCCGTCCCTTTCCACAGTTAACAAACCCTTGCAGGCTCCTTCCTCCAGCTTTCACTAGCACGTCTCTCCACCCCCACCCCCACCCAGGGTGACGCTGGAGAGAATCTGACTGCCACCTCAAGGCATGCAGACCTGGACACTCAAGGATTAGCATCTTCCTCATTCTGACACAACCCAATTCAAAGCATCATTTACAACTGTGAGCATGCGCCAAGAAGTTCAGTAATACTCGGTTTTCCCTGTGATAGTAATATTTTTCAAAATCAAATTTTAATTTTTTTCTCTTCCAACATTTTTAGAGACTTAGTAGCAATTAAATCTGTCTGTCCAGGATTAAAAAAGGATGGAGTGAGGTAGGAGCGTGGATCCAGGGAAAGGACTACAATGACAGGAAGAGGAGACATCTTGTTTCTTCAGAGGGACAGAGCATGGAAGGGGACTGTGGTAAGGGAACGGCCATGGGGAGGGGAATGAGCCACATTATCCTGAGCCTTACCTAAGGAGAAATGGGTTCCTGGGAAGCTACCAGACACCCTCCTGTAGTGTCTGACCTGGGCTGGGATCTGTTGGACAAGGTTCTAGAAGTCAGTCACCCTGTCTTAGAGAAGCTTGGGGTCAGCAAGGACAGATCCTCACAGAAAGCAAAGAATCAAGAAGCTGGTGGCTCAGCCCCAGTCTTCCCAGGGAGACCTCAGGCTGTGGGGAAGGTTGCCACATGAGTGTGCTCGGTTCCTCTTGTGTAGTGAAGCCACTCACCTGTCCCTGGCCCAGAGAGGTAATGTTTTGTCTCTCTTTTTTATTTTTACTAGACACACACACACAGAAAGAGAGAGAGAGAGAGAGAGAGAGAGAGAGAGAGAGAGAGAGAGAGACTATGGGTGGCACTTCAGGACCTCTTGCTGTTGCAAATAAACTCCATTTGTGCATCTGGCTTTATGTGGGTGTTGGACAATTGAACCCCAGCCTGGAGGCTTTGCATCATTAACCACTGAGCTATCTCCCCAGGTTCACTTTTTACTGTTTATTAATTTTATTTATAATCAGATAGAAGACACAGAGAATAGGTGTGCCAAGGCCTCCAGCCAGCCACTGCAAACAAACTCCATATGCATGTGCCACTTTGTGCATCTGGCTTTCTGTAGGTACTGAGGAATTGAATCCCAGTTGTTAGGCTCTGTAGGCAAGCACCTTAACTGCTGAGCCATCTCTCCAGCCCCTTTACTATTTATGATGAAATATAGGACATAAAATTAACCATTTTAACATGCTTTCTGTATAGTATGTGGTGTACATGCTTGTGGGAAGCTGTGTACTGTATGTGTAGAATATGTGTAGTCACAGAAAAGGGACTGGGAGCTTGGAGAGGAAGGCATCAAGACTATCAGTTCATGAGTGACCTCGTGGCGCAACGGTAGCGCATCTGACTCCAGTTCATGAAAGAAGCCAAGTACTAAAGTACTGGAAACACTTCCTTACCTGGGCTAAGTGGAATAATAATAGAGCATGGACAAGAAGTCCCTGTAATATTCAAATTAGAGAGGTGCTTCTATGTAAATGACCTAGAAAGGGTCATGAGACATGATTTTCCAAGGTCACTAGCCTTTCTCCTTTTTAATAAACTGCCTTTATTTCTGTTGACCTTAAAAAAGAGAACATGTGTGTAGTAAGTGCATGCCTGTGGACAGCGTATGGGATATATGAAGTGTGTGCGTGGTGTATGCTACGCAGACACCAAGGCCAGAGAACAGTGGGTGTGATCTTCAGCTCCATTTTCTTGAGATGGAGTCCTTCACTGAATCTGAGCTGCCATTTTGTTCTGTTGGTCAGACTGGTTGACTAATGAACCCCTCTGTTCCCCAGAGAACTGAGGTTATAGATGTCTGGTCACACCCAGCTTTTTACATGGGTGCTAGGGACGAAATTGAGATGGTCTCAGGTCCTCACGGTTGTGCTAAGTCATTCCACCACTCTCACTTAACTAATTTTAAGTGTACAGTCCAGTGACAGTCATTGCATTTACAATGTACTTACAACCTTTCATCACCCCAAATAGCAACCCTACCCATGAATCAGACTCTCTGCTTCCCGCCCCCCGGCCCCTGGGATACTCCAGTCTACTCTTGTTCCTGTGGATTCTCATCTGCAGAGCCACAGTATTGTTCTCTGTCTGAATTCTTTCACTTCCGGCATTACATTTTCAAGATTCAGTCATGTTGCAGGCTGCATGGGTCCTCAGTCTTCTAAAAGGCAGAATAATATTCCACTGTATGGATACCACATTTTGTCCATCTAATCTTTGACACACACTTGCCCCTCCCCATCCAGGTAGTTGTAGTTTAGGGGCTTCTTTGGGTGTATCTGTAACAGGAGTGGAAATGCTAGGTCATAAGGAAAATGTGTTTAACCTCTGGAGGAATCAACAAACTGTTACTGTTTTCTTTAGGCCTGGCCATAATGATACATTTCCAGTCCTGTTTCTTTTGTAACATTCTTTATTCTTTCCTAAACAAATTAAATAGTTCCTGAAGTATGAAAATTTGTGCAAGGATGGCGAGGCACTCAGGTGAAACAGTGCTAAGGCTCTTCCCAGCCTGGGCCCTGTCCCTTCCAGCTGGGGCTCTAGCAGGTGGTGGCTGCTGGCAGGGGCAGGGGAGAGCGGCCTAGGACCCTGTCCCCCTCATCTCAGGGCAGGCACATCGCAGGACAGGGAAGGGCAGCTCTTTGAAAGGTGTCCCCCAAGACCCTGGTGGTCCCCTGATGAGCCCTGTTTGAGGCCGTGGGCTCCTGAAAACAGGTACATCCCACGCCAGTGGGACTGTGCACATTCACCACATTCACCCACGAGGGTCCACACTTGGAGGGGGCTCCGTGGAATAAACACAGGAGCGAACAAATTTAAAACTAGCTCAGATCCTTCAGACTAGGGTTGCTTCATCCAATCAGCCCACAGCATTTACTGGAACCTAAAGATTGTTCCAGGCCCAGGAACACTGACTCGCTTTAAATTCTTTTGAGAGAACTGTTAAAACAGGAAAGTTAAGTACATACTTCAAGACAAGGTATCAAAACCAATCTGAAACTGTTTACAAGTGTTACTGAAAGATCTTCATTCAATTTTTATACACTTTGATCACCCGTTACAAGTTCCCTTGGTCCCAGGAAATACACATGGAATTATTTATGGGGCTCAGGCCCACAGTAATTAAATAATTCACACTCTTGACAAACTTTTTAAAGTCTGAAATTATGTTAAAACTGAAAAAGAAAATAAAGTTCATTGAAATGAACAGAGCTGAGATGCACACCCAGTAGCACCCTGGGAAACGATATTGCATGACTTCCCAGGCTATGTCAGAAGAGACCATGGCTTGCCCCTTGCTCTCTTGGATCACTTGCTCTGGAAGAAAGCTAACCATCCATCCATCAAGCCACAAGGACATTCAAGCAACCTATGGAGATAAGACCACATGGCAAAGAACAAGAGTCCCTCCTAACATGAACTTGCCTTATGGCATAGTGAACCATCCTAGAAGTAGACCCTCTAGCCTTCCAAGCCCTCAGGTGACTAATGCTTTGGCCAAGTCTTCACCAAAATCCCAAACCAGAATCACCCAGAAAATCACTCTGTTCTGCCCCACACCAACACCGAGCTGACAAATGCTACTGTCACAGTTGTGCTGCTGCAAAGATGGAAGGGCATTCAGCACCCAGCAATGGATACCTAGATTGAATAGTAAAAATGTGGTAGGCCTCTGTACAGAGGGGTTGAAATGGCCATACCACAGAATTCTCTCACATATGTGAATTCTACATTTAGCATTTGGCAGGTACTTTCTACTTGTTTCTGGATTGTTGATTTCCCCTCCTCATGTCTTGAAGATCTCCCCCCCCCCCAAAGTTTCTTCCAGTTTGAATATTGTCTGGAATGTTCGCAACGGGTAGGATGGGTCTTCTAGTTGTTCCAGTACAGCTGTTAAGTATAAAATATGTAATTTAGTAAAAAGACAAAAAATATTTTGAATGAAAAAGGATTTTGTATGACAAGAGTTTTGTCTACAAGATTGCTCCAAAGTGAAAGCGTTAAGTACAAAATCAGAAGGTTAAAGTATGCTGCAAGGTTTGTGGGAGATGAAACCTAAAGAAGATGCTATAAATATATATATATATATATATATATATATATATATATATTTCATTAATTAAAACTTGTAAAAATCCCTTTGGCCTCAGGGTAAAGGATTACGTGTTACATCTAGCCACCTTCTAGGATGCAGAAGTATAGGGCAAATCCCTGGATTAGTATTACTCACCTCAAATATGTGACAACTATCTGAAGACCCATCCAAATGGATTTCAAAAAGGCAAGTGCTACTTGTCACCATCAATAGAGAAGCCTGCAAAACAGAACTCAAAACTCCTCTAGCATTCCTAACCCTTCCTCATTTATAACACAGTTCTTAAGTTTTTATCTACGTTTGTATGTGGGAGGTATCTGAAACTTTTCCTTCTTAAATGGTAATAATAATGCTATCATGACAACTTTAGTGACACTATAAATGAAAAGTCCCCTCGTTAATCATGCATTTGTTATACTGTTTGCTTATTCAAACATCTTACAATCTTGCTGTTTGAAGACTATAATTTTTACTGCCCTCATTTAAAAAAAAAATTCTTTCATTACCTCCATCTGTGGGGTACCACTATTTGAGATTAAAAAACCTCTATTGCAAAAATAATAGAATGTTTTCTTATCAAGAAAAATGGAAGAATATTACTAGGTCAGCTGATTATTGTTGTTGCTACTGATACGGGAATGACTACATATTTCTAGGAATAATGGTCAGTTTGTTATAGCTGCCTGTTTCCTGTTATAGTGTAACCTATCATGACAATCATCTGCCCTGTAAATGTGGCTAAGCACACAGTATGGACACTTGCCACACCCACCACATAAATGAACTTTAATGTCTAAGAGTGACTGATCAACTCAAATTCCAGATAAGCTATCAATAACCTCCATCAGGCTAAAAGGCTCTGAGAAACCTTGTTGGCACATTCAGACTTCAACCTACTTTGAAATAACTTTATTCTAGATACCCAGTGATTTCAGGCTGTGTCTCTATATCCAAATTGTAAAATAAAAAAAAGTTGGGCTGGAGAGATGGCTCAGTGGTTAAGGTACTTGCCTCCAGTGCCTAATGCCCTGGGGTTCAATTCCCCAGTAACCACATATGTCAGACCCACAAGGTGGTGGCCCTGGTGCTCTCTCTCTCTCTCTCTCTTTCTCTCTCTCTCTCTCTCTCGCTCTCTCTCTCTCTCTCTCTCTCTCTGCTTGAAAATGAATAAAATATTTTTTAAAAAGTCTCCAATGGAGATTGTATTTGTATTTTTCAGGATGCAGCGAGAGAGCTGGGGCCCTACCAACCGACTGTAGGCCGATAGCTGAGATTCTGGCAAAAGAGGAGCCACCACAGTCATACCGTGGAGGATCCATATGGAACCCAGCAGAGAATGTCGGGATGAACAAGGGACCCACAGCCACAGCCATTCGATCAACACAGGATAAGCCAGTGACAGAAACCAACAATTCTCGACACAAAGACCCCTAAGCTCACAACCTTAAAGCAACCTTAATACTCATCCACCACGACTCAGGGAACTATGCAGAAGAGGGGGCGGAAAGATTGTGAGAGC
>PVHP010000160.1:36466-125749 GCA_004024765.1 Zapus hudsonius
AGATTATCCAGAGGCATGGCCAGGAGAACCTGGCTGAATACTAGGCTATCCATGGTCCCCTGTCACAAGGACTGATCCAGACGACCCATGGAGGAGGTTATCCAGCGGAGTGGGGAGGGGAGGGCAGCGGGGAATTGGGGATAACAACTCATTGTTTGCCCACTAAATATTGTAACTCATTATGGACAATAAAAAAAAGTCTCCAATGGCACCAACCATGGTGATATCATCAAAATTAGCCAAATACTTGACTAGAGTCAAGAGACCTCACTGGAAGTATAGGCAGTGGATTAGATGTTTTAGGACAAGCTGAAGTCAATGAAAATAAAAATTGTTTTTTAAAACAGGATTCATTTAGGGCTGGAGAGATGGCTCAGCAGTTAAGGCACTTGCCTCCAGTGCCTAAGGTCCCAGGTTCAATTCCCCAGGACCCACATAAGTCAGTCCCACAAGGTGGTGGCCCTGGTGCGCCCCCCCCTCTCTCTGCTTGAAAATGAATAAATATTTTTTAAAAATGATTCATTTAATGAAAACAGAACAGGCCATTGCCAAAATACCTGGTTACCTGCCAGAGCTAAAAGGAAAGACCTTATTGCTGAAGATACGACAGGCTGCTGTCTCAGGACACCAAGAGACCATGTGGGAAATGGAGAAGAAAGGCAGTCCTCTCCTGGAAGACCCTCATAGCACTGGAAAGTACAATGGGAGCTACTGGGCAGTAATGGTCACCAACAGTATGACTAAGCAGGGGACCTTGCAAGATACCCAATCAACCAGCCAGATTAATACACCCTGTGCAATAGTGGCATACAACCTTTATGTGTAACCAATTGTCCTCTGACTGGATATGAGGTTTTCTCAGCAGGTAAGAAGGAACCAAGTCAGAAACTAATGGCTAGGAAACTCAAGGACCCCAGACAGAAGTCTCCATTGCTCTCTGGGTAAATAGAGTGGGTATACACATCAGAATGTCTCTCAGGAGCCTGATATAGGGGCACATGACTTTAATCCCAGTACTTGGAAGGCAGAGGTAGGAGGATCGCGGAGTTCGAGGTCACTCTGAGACTACATAGTGAATTCTAGGTCAACCTGGACCCTACCTTGAAAAACCAAAATATAAAAAATAAAATATTATTTTAAAAATCTTGGGCTAGAGAGATTGCTCAGTGGTTAAGGCACTTGTCTGCAAAGCTTAAGGACCCGAGTTTGATTCCCTAGTGCCTACATAAAGCAAGATGCATAGAGTGGTGCATTCATTTGAAAGTGCAGTGGCGAGAGGCCTTGGTGCACCACCCATTCTCTCCCCATCCCTGGTTGTGATGACACACACTTTCAATCCCAGCACTGGGGAGGCAGAGGTAGGAGGATTGCTGTGAGTCAAGGTTGAGGCCAGCTAGAGACTACAGAATGTGTGCCAGGTAAGCCTGGACTGGAGTAAGACACTACTTTGAAATATTTTTTTTTTAAAAAAGTGGGGATTGTGGAGAGCTAGCTCTAGGCAAAATTATCTTGGGATACCACCTTCACAGCCACTTGTCACCCACCTCTGTATCTGACCCAATACTTTTGACTGCCAGTAAAACCTTTTCGGGATGGGAAGATAGGTCAGTAAAGCACTTGTTCTGCAAGTATGAGGACCTGAGTTCCATCCCCAGTACCCATGGTAGCACACACCTGGAATCCTAGCGCTGGGGAGGTGAAGGAAGGGCAGAGCCCTGGAGCTCAAGGGCTAGTCAGTCTACCAAAATCAGCTCCAGGGCAGACAGACCCTGTCTCAAAATTAGGTGGAAGGCATGCCTCAGAACAATACCTGAGGTTGTGCTTTGTCCTTCACACACACACCTTTATCACCTCTGCACAGAGCTGCTAGCTTCTCACCTCCCTCAACCCCAAAGAATTCAGGAATCCCAATCTCACAGGTCCATTAACATTAACCCTACTGCATTAACAGTAGGGTTTCAAGGCCTCCCTTTGAGAGCTGGGCACAGAAGGTCTCATTTCCCTTGACACCTCTTTGCTCACACAAGCAAAGGCTGGCCCTGAACCCCAGGGCAAATGTTCAAGCCAACAATAGTTTTCATTCTTTCTGTGAAGCTTTGAAAGGCTTCCAAGGAACACAGGAAATTGTCAGCCCTCATTTTCAACTGAAAATGGCCCATACAAAACTTTGAATAATTTTTGTTTTTGAGGTAGGGTCTCTCTAGCCCAGGTTGACCTAGAATTCCCTTTGTAGTCTCAGGGTGGCCTCGAACTCATGGCCACCTACCTCCTACCTCGGCCTTCCAATGCTGGGATTAAAGGTGTGCACCACCACACGCAGTAGCTTTGAACACAATTTGTTTCATAAGCAGCCATGTTTTTATCAGAGATGGCTGATGAACCATCTTAGCATTACTTGCACAGAACTTCTAACATTTTCTCCCACCCAGCCAGTAAACCCACTGTCAATGCAGGGCCACCTTCTGTGCATGAAGCAGGTGAAGACATATAGCACAATTGCTGAACATGAATCATCTCCCAAAATGGAGAAATAATTTCTGGTCAGTCATGGTCCCATCAGATCATTTCCATCAGCAATCAAGGGCAATCCTCCTTATTAGTACTCAACAACATAAAACCCTGAAGCAGAGAGGAGGAAACATTCCGAAAGATAAATGACATTCAAGTCACATAGAGCTGAGATTCAAAGACAACTAGTTTTCTAGCTGTCTCCTCTAAACCAGTGAGTAGAGCACTGGCCCTCAACAAGCGCGACAGGTCTGACTGTAATGGGGTGAGCCGAGGGTTAGAATTTAGATAATGCCCAGCAAAATTCTAATGCACCCCAAAATTTGAGGAGCACCTAGATTCTTGTCTACAAAGTTAAAGAATTAAAATCATAGACAACAAGATAGTAAGGTATAGTGGGAGACATTATTTAAGGGAACATGGGGAGTTACAGAATTTTCCAGCCACCAGTGTGGGGGAAAAAACATGGAGAGTTTAATAGAGAACTTACGCTGTTTAGCTAAACAAGCAGTAGAAGAAAAAAAGTAACAGAGGGCTCCCATTATGAGGAGAGGTTCATGAGGGAAAAATCTACAGACTTCATTGGCTGGGGTGGGGTAGGCCTTACCTTTCTAAGGCCTGGAGATTCAGAGATCCTTCTGCTAGCTTGCCATGTGGGGAAGAGAGGGCTTTCTTCTAGGGAAGTTAATTTAAGTTTTCCCCAGGTCAATCAGAGAGACAGCTGATTGGTTCATATCTGACCAATCAGTTTTAGCACCTAGGTTGTAGCTCTAATTAGACACCTCCTACTCAAGGGTAGGGGTTTCTCTGCAGAAGCCTGATCCGTCACAATCCCCCCTCTGAAGAAATAATCCTAACTTCTGTTAGGGTACTGGGGTGTGGAATTTGAGGAAAAAAGTATCAGAAAGTACGTACATGTTTAAGAAAATAAAAGCACCAGAAGTACATATATGCTTAAGAAACTAGAATTAACAATAACCACTTTGATCCAGTAAGAGGCAAGGCAAAGCTCTGACTGGGGAGGGGTTAAGGAGGAGCTTGGCAACATTGTGTGAGGTCTCATTCCTAAACTCTCACAAAACCTGGTGGGAGCCGGTTGTGGTGGCGCATGCCTTTAATCCCAGCATTTTGGAGGCAGAGGTAGGAGGATTGCTGAGTTCAAGGTCACCCTGAGACTACAGAGTGAATTCCAGTTCAGCCTGGACTGGAGTGAGACCCTACCTCGAAAAACCAAAAAAAAAAAAAAAAAAAGACCTGGTGGGAATTCAAGACCCATTCATAGTCCAGCCCTGCAAATCACTCAGCACCTCTGCAGCTTTCATGTCTATAAAAGGATTCTGTTGTCTATCAAATATTACGTAAATGAATGCAAATTTCACTTCCTCCGAAACAGTAGCTATGGACAGTTACCAATTATTGGTGGCAGAGGATAGAGTTTCTCATGTAAACATGAGGGACTGAGACTACCCGAGTTCAATTTCACTAGCATCCAAGTGAACAGCTAGGTGTGCCCATGAATGCCTGTAACCCCAGTCCTATGAGGAGTAAAGATCATAGAATTGCTGTAGCTCATGAAAACAGCAAGCCTGGCAATCAGTGAGACTCCATCTCAAGGAAAACCCAAAGATTAGAGATGGAGGGGACACCTAGTGTTCTCCTCTAACTTCACATACGCAGATCTCCACATCAGTTCATGCGTGTACACACCCATCTATATCTATATCTATATATATACATATATCTATCTCTATCTATCTATATATCTATATGTATATCTATATACATATATATCTATATCTATATATATGAGGAAGGTCAGGGGGAAGAAATCCTGAGTAAATCACGGGAACTTCTTATATCTACAAGGTTTTATTAGAATTTCAATTTATTAGAGTGCCAGACAAGTTTTCCTTTCAGACCAATTAGGAAGCCATAGTCGTCTTCTGTAGGGAGGGATTCAGTAATAACTTAGTATCAACCGTCCACAGATTAAATCAGCAGTCCCTAAATTAGCATATTAATAATTAATTGGGGCTAGAGATAAGGGCACTGTTTGATTCCACTCTTTAGAAATCTTCCGTAAAATTCATAGTATATGGTAGCACATTTATGTATACACAGCTTCACGTACTGATACATAGAACTGTAGATCCATGCTCAGATTTGTAGTTAGTGACATAAGAAATTTCTCAAGCCAGCCCTGCTCTGGCTGCTTTAAGAGAAAAGGTATCATCTTTCCCCCTTTTCTCACCTCACTTCCATTCCCAGATCAGTTTTCTGGGAGTCAAAGGTACAGCAGGTCAGAATGTGCAGGTGGTTGTGACACCCAGCAAAAACCTGTCTCTCTTTAGCTTTTAAGATTATAATCTGAGCTAGAAAGAAACCATGTGCACAGTTCATCCTCAAAGCAATCTGTCAAATGTGAAACAACAGTTCCAGTTCCACTAGGTGGCAGTAAAAGTCTACTTGTGCAGGCACGTCTTGCACACTAGGTTACAAGAAACACAGGCCCACAGCAAATACGGCCTTATGAGATTAAAGGTTTGCCTGAAGTCAAATTCCAAAAACACAGTAAAGCTTCATAGATCCCTTCCTAAAATTCAGGTAAACCTCTGGGCGGGCATGATAAAAAGATGCATGAGCACTGTGGTTAGGGTGCAGAGAAAGGAGCATCTTGAGTCCAGGACAATTCTGCATAAGCAACAGCACTTCATAGGCTATGTAGCCAGTTTATATAATTCTGGAGGGCGGGAGGAGGCAGGGCCTAGAGGCATTAACAAGCATTATCTCTTAACAAAATCATTGGGAAAAACCATCCAAACCAAAACCAAAACAAACAAACAAAAACCACTTTGATATCATAGTTATTCCTAAACATCTTGATTCTGGTCTTGGAATAACAGCCATCTTTTTATAGGTGTAGGGAAGAAATTCACACAGAGGCACAATTCAGCGTTAGCAAGTACACAGAACTAGGTGATTTCTTTAGGACAGTGATTCCCTGTGTAGTCATGGTTGTCATGCCTCAAACTTGCAGCCTTGGTCTCCTGGTGTGCTGGAATTACAGGTGTGCACCACGTCCGGAAAACACTGAAATTTACTTTTAAAAAGCCACACATATTTTTCTCTTAAAGTTGATGGCACTTTAGGATTAACAAACTTTTCTAAGCAAGTTTAAACTAGAAACGGTTACCTCTTAAGAGTAAATGTGTTCTAGGGTATTCCTAAGTAATGTTCTAATATTTTTGAAGTTACAATTAGGTAAACTTATGTAAAGATTCTCTAATATGAATAATATTTCTAATTGTCTTAAAATTCAGATCTACATATCTTTAAAAAGTAAGCATTCAGGCTCTGAATTAACAAAAATATTGGCTGATTAGGACCATCATTTACTTTCTCTTCTGTGGGGTCATTAATACATAGCAAAATATTTTTACTTTAGTGAATCACAGTATGACTCCCTTTCTAGTTTATAACTAATTTAAATATGGACTAGAAATTGTTCTAAAAATAAACATATCAAGGAGAAACAGTAATAAAGATGCTGTATCACTAACCTTATGTAGACAAACAGGCAAGAGATACCAAAGGAAAGGAAAATTCAAGTTAGAAAGTTCCCAAACATATTCTACATGTGAATCAGTTGTAGAATATGCAAGACATTGCACTCTATTACATCACAATATTGTTTATTATGTGAATTTTTTACAATACAAACAAAAATACAGAAATGCAATATATGGATACAGCTAAATGCAGAATGGTGACTTTTTTCTCTCTTTAAGAGGCCATGATTCCCATTTCTAGTAAACAAAGAAACTGAACATAAGTAGAAATAGGTTGGTCAATAGCTTCACAATTTGCCTAGAAATGATCTACAAATGCATTTTCCCCTGCTACTTACCATAAATTGTAAAAAGGGAATTAAAAGAAAGTTCCCTTGTTGGTTCCTACCACATGAAAGATGCTATACTATTTGAGCAGGGCCAATATATGGAAAATATCTAAAATAAATGTTATTTAAGAATGAAGCAGTAATGAGATTCTTTCTGGCTAAAAGGGCACTAAATGAGAATAATATATATATAAATATATATATATATGTGTATATATATATATATTTATAGACTCCAAAACAAACAAAAGATTGTTATAAAAAGCTCTAGGTGCACAGTAAGCATACAGTTTTTTTTTCCATGTGTATTTTTAAACAATGGAAGTGTCAAAAAATAGGGCCAACTGTGTTAGACTAAATTACATTATTGTATAGGCTGCATTGAATGGAACATCGGTATTGTAATTATCATAGAGAAGCATATTATGGCAATTTATCCTCAGTGAAAACCTTCCAGAGTCCTTTTATCCTGGGATATTCTGCAGACAATCAAACCACCAGAACATGATTGTGCAACAGTAAAATGTTCTCTTGCATTAAACTGAAGACATCTTTAATTTAAAAAATAAAAAAGGGGAAAAGAAAATATAGAAAGGTACTTAGAGTTGTTAATTTCTAAGTACATAACACCCTAGACAATTGAAGGCATCTTAATCTCTATTAAGAACAACAACAACAAAAAATTAATTTTTGTCATGCTGTTAAATCCATCATTATGGATAAAATTGGTGCAAATTGGTCAAACGGATCCAACAAACACTGGTGTCCAAGCTGGCATATTGGCAACAGATATGTAACTGGTGGTCAGAAGGGCTTAAAAGATCTTCCCTTTCTTCTTGTTCTTTTCCAAGGTTCTAAATTATTAAAGGAAAATAAAATGAGTGATCATATTATAAACAGTAACAATATATGAGCAATAACCCATCTACAACTATGTTGATTTACATTTCAAACTTTTTAAGAAGTAATGGGGCTGGAGAGATGGCTTGGTAGTTAAAGGCACTTTGGTTACAAAGAATGGAGACCTGTGTTTAATTCCCCAGTACCCACATAAAGCCAGAAAAAAATAAAGTGGAGCATGCATCTGGAGTTTGTTTGCAGTGGCAGGAGGCCCTGGGGCATCCATTCCCTCCTCTCTGCTTGCAACTAAATAAAAATAAGTTTGAATAATTCAAGAAGTAAATAATGACACCAATGCTGATAGTCTATAAAAGTATTTTCCTAGATAACCAAGTATTTGACAAAATTCTAGGATAAGCAGTAAACAATATGGCAAAGCTCCATCTTAATCATTTTAACATTCAAGAACACTTTTTTCTCAAATTGAATTGTGAAAATTTTGAATGATTAACTGAGGGTAACCTTTTCTCCTACTGTCAGTTGAATTCTTAAGCACATTTGTTTTCAGAGATTTTCTTCTTTGGGCAAAAATATAAACATTAAAGTAATCTTGAAAGTATTTAGCTGAGAAGATAAACTAAAGGCTCCTTAAAAGTTTTAAATGAGATTAAAGAGTAAAATAAAAACTGAAGCTACAAATAACAATGAGTTTATATAAACTACGAAAAAAGAAATGATTAGCTGTACTAGGAATTTGATCCCTCACTCTTTACCTTAAGGAATTTATTCTCTAAAGATACAACTGAACCACTTCCTAGGGGCTAGTGATGTAGAGTGCCTGCATGGCATGCACAAGGCCCTAGGTTTAATCTTCAGCACCCCAACATTAGAACAACTGGCGAGAGGAGGCAAAAAAATCAACCGTGATTAGGTAACTGGACAGTATGTAATGAAGTTACTAAATTATAATGGCAAAGTCATAGTAAATGTTTATATTTTAAAACTACTGTAATATACACCAAATGAATCTATTCATATAAGGACAGTTGTACTTGGAGACATATTATAATGGAGTATGAATTTAAAAAAAATTTTAAAGTTTCTTTAAAACATTAATAGAGGGCTAAAGAGATGGCTTAGCAGTTAAGGTGCTTGCCTGCAGTGCCTAACAACTGGGGTTTGAGTTACCAATACCCACATAAAGCCATATGCAAAAAGAGGTGCACGCATCTCTTCATTTATGCAGTGGCTACACACCCATTCTCTGCCCCCCCTTGCAAATAAATAAAGTAAAATAATAACATTAACATAACAATTCTTAGGAATTGGTACCTTGAAGAGTTCTGCTGTTCTAAAATACGTTGTTGGGCTTCCCAGTTTGCTTTCTCTTCCTCAAACTGACGACGTTTTTCTTCTAATTCTTTGTGCTGTGCTTCCAAATTCTTTTTCATTTGCTCATGGCGCCTTTGGAGCTAAATCACAGGAAAATACATAAAATGATATTGTTGAACAAATCTGAGGACTCATCCCATGCAGGATCTGCCACCACCCACAAAGCCAGTGATCCCAGACAATCATCTTAGGAAACAGGAAGAAAAACCCTTTTTAAAAATATGACACACTTTTACTTGTGAAGTACTTTATATGGCCAATGATTAACTTATTTCACTTTGTAATTTGAAAATATGTTGCAAGTTGACAGGAAAACACAATTGCTTCCAATTAAACAGATGAATAAACAGTTAAGTGACTTGCTTGAAATCACTAACCAGAAAGTGATAATATGAGGATTTGAAACGCAGTCTCCTAATTACAAGTTTAGAAAGCTGAAGCAGTGGCCAAAGAAAACAGTTAAGTACCTATGAGCTGTCAATTGATCCTGGTAATGGGTAATGTCTCTTAATTTTTGTAAAGGAGTGGTTCTCAAACACTGGTCTTGATGTAAATTACCTGAGATGCTTGCTAAACACAGAAAACTCTGACCTTACCCAGATGTACTGAATTAGAATCTCAGTATTGTCTATGAATCTGGATCTTCAACAAGCCCCAGGGATTCTAATATGGATAACTCTTTGTCTGCTGAGAATGAATGTGGTAGGAGTCACCCAAGCAGTCAACTGCAGAACCAAAGAGCTCAGCTGTAGAGATTGCTCAGTGGTTAAGGCACTTGCCTGCAAAAAGAAGCCTAATGACCTGGGTTCCATGGGTACCCATGTAACATAAAGCCAGATGCACAAAGTGGAACATGCATCTAGAGTTCATTTGCAGCGGCTGGAGGCCCTGGTATGCCCATTCTGTCTGCCTGACACCCTTCTTTCTCTTTCTCTGCTTACAAATAAATAAATAAAAAATTTGTTTTAAAAAGAGAAATGGGCTAGGAGTGGTGGTTCACGTCTTTTAATTCCAGAACTCAGGAGGCATAGGTAGGAGGATTGCCATGAGTTCCAGGCCACCCTGAGACTACACAGTGAATTCCAGGTCAGGTTGGGATAGAGCAAAACTCTACCTCGAAAAACAAAAAAACAAAACAAAAAACCCCAAACAAAAATCTTGAGGGTTTGGGGAGATAGTCACCTTTGAGAAAGTGCTTGCCTCACAAGCATGAGTATTTGAGTCTGATCCCCACTGTTCATGTAAAATGCTGAGCATGTATTTTTGGGAGGTAAAGAGGATACTAAGATAAGATACAAAAATGTCAATGGGCATGGTGGCACAAGCCTTTAATCCCAGCACTCATGAGGTTGAGGTAGGAGAATCACTGGGAGTTCAAGGCCACTCTGAGACTACACAGTAAATTCCAGGTCAGCCTGATCTAGAACTAAACCATACCTTGAAAAAGAAAAGAAAAAGAAAAACAGTCACTGTACAGTACTAGCCAATCTATTAAAAATCAACAAATTTTTATAAAGAAAAACAGATCAAACCATACCACATCAAATGTCTAAGGACCGTTCTAAATTATTTAATGGTACAGGAATTGTTACTACAAAAAATTCATTGGTGAATTAACACCTTGAATTTGGAATATCATTTGGCATACGATTTATTTACTTATTTTATAAATCCACAAATAGTTACTTCATATTTATGACTACTGCAAAAATTTCATAGAATTCCTATTTAAGAAAAACACATTTGTACAAAGATAATAAATGTTTGGCAAAATCTTCCTGATAACCAAATTATTAAGAATATATCAAAATAATCAGAACTTAAGAAAATGCTTCCAGTTATTACTACAAGGCAAACACACAACCCAAAACAGGAGGTTCCTCTGGGAAGCAGGGAGAGGACACGGTAAGCACAAGGACTTGGGGATGTAGATGAGGTGATATAGTTTGTACGTTTTTAAGCTGGGCAAGTAGGCTCACAACTGTTCATCACTTTTTACGATTAAGCAGTAACAATCATGTAAGCAAGACCACAATTCTTTCAAGAAAGCCTTGATAATAAGGCAATGACATTTATAAAGTTTATGTATGTTTAAAAATATATCTTGAGTTGTCCAGGACAACTGTAAGCAAACACAATGACATGTTATCTTATTTTTCCTTACAGTGTGTCGGGGGCGAAAGCCTTCGGGGGCCTTTGGAGGCACACCCTGGCTTAGTCTTGGACGGCACCTGACAGCCTGCCAAGAGGGGCTTGGCTTAATGAGTTTCAGGAGGTGATCTTGATTGGCTATTATACCCAGGTTCTTATCATAAGACTGACCATTAGTCCTCTGATTGGCCAGGAAGCTCTATATATTCTGCCTCGTTCCCCACAATAAAGAACACATGTTTATCAACCCACAAGCAGTGTGTGTGTGTGTATTTGTGTGATCACTGCCTTCTGCGGGCAGTGGGCAGTGATAGGTGGTGGCCCATACGGGGAAACGAAAACTGGGAAACGTATGGGGAAACAAAAACAGGGAATGAACAGAAAAGGGGAGCGAATGAAAATAGGAAACGAAAAAATAAGAGGAAGGTCTGTTCTCTCTGCTGCCTTTTCCTTCTCCTCCTCTCTCTTTCTCTCTCTCTCTCTCTCATCTATCCATAAATTTAGCCTAGGGAAGAGAGGCAAAAGGTTCGCGGTGAAGCAACAAAAAAGTTCACTGAGAAGTGACTGAGGTTCACGATAGAGTGAAGGGAATAAAAGAATAGAAGGATGGGCTCCGAAATCTCACGGGCCCTTGTGGGGGCTCCTTTTTGGGCATTGTCGAAGATGATGGGGACTCTGTTAAAAGTATTGACTCCCATAACACTAGCCAGGTTGCCCGAAATAGGAGGAGTAAACAAGGAAGAATCAGATGAAGAGGAATTAGGAGTTGGGTTCAGAAACCCTTGTGAGGAAACTCCACAGGCTGGGTGGAAAGTGGAGCGTACAGTGCCGCCACTTCCTTATAATTACAATGGGGAATGTTCCTGCAGAAGGGAACCCCCATGGTTGGGACCAACTTGCTGTCCTGTATTCGAGAATGCCCAACAACAAAGATGGAAAACTGCTCATGTTTTCCTAAAGACTATAGAACAGCATGCTCCTTGGTTTCTGGAGGAGGCAGAAGGAGTGGCGGATCGGCAGTGGGTTCACGGCGGGCGCGCCAGGCCTGAGCAAACTGGAGCGTGCGTGGTGGTGACTGTCCCGGCCACCCGGGCCCGGGCGTCGCACGCCGCCCTGAGGCAGTCCGGTCCCGGCCATGGCCCTACCAATCCAAGACGTGACCGGCTGGACCCAAGGACTGCGCTCCGTGCACCCCAGGGCGGCCAGGCAGGCAGGCAGGCAAGTTAGACAAAGAGCTCCGGGAACGCCCGGCCAGGACGAGCTGGCCGGGAGCCTTGGCGAATTCTTAGCTTCTCTCCTTTCCACGAGATGCAAATTCAGCCCTACGCAACAGTAAAGTCACAGAACCCAGTGCTCAGAGCATTGTGCTTATGTCAGAAGGTCAGGCTTGGAGGTCTGAGAAATTTATAAGGCTTTTTCCCTGTCTATGGATTTGGTACAAGGAAATCTTTGGTTTGGGTTATAAAATGTCTACTAACTATATACAAAAAAGGTATCTTTCAGTCACTCAATGGTCACTCAAGCAAGGCCGAGAGTTAGCCCCAGGGCGTACAGCTTTTTGTTTGAAGGAAAGGCCCTGCAGGCTAAATTCAACTGATTTGGTTTAAAGCTTTTTTCCTCTATAAAAGCCTTGTAACATATGAGACAGAGAGGAAACAGGAGGATGACAAAATGCTTAATTGACTAATAAAGTTTCCTCCTTCTGGGTTGTCAAAGACAACTTCCTAATTCTATCATGCTTGAATTTTAGTTATGATACAGATTTCTGTCTTCCCAGGTTAACCTCGAGCAGTTTTGAAAAGTCTACCAAAGGGAAAATTGTCATATATATCCAAAAGTTTCAAGGTAATATTTTAAAATATAGTAAAGACAAAAATGTGTTGGATGTCAATTTTCCTATGAAAGCAATTACTAGGGCTTATGGACTTAACAAAAGGAGAAACATATACTTTTGTGCTCCACTGGCTTTTTGGCTGTAGGATAGAGCACTCCCTATTGCTAAAACACAGAAACAGATATATTTTTTCCAACACTTCCTCATACTCCGTCTGGCCAACGGATCTTATGACAAGTGTAAAGGAAAGGAGAATTATATGTTCCTTGCGTTGCTAAAGTCCATGATTGTATAGGTAAACTGAGTCAAAGAGTAAGACATGTTTCTTTTCTCATCTATTGCTCAATGGTTAGAGACATTATCTGCTATAAGAACTATATATAGTTCTTATAAATTTTCTGCTTGCTTATAAATAAAAAAGAAGGGGGAGAATGCCCCTAGAAAATGTCTTTCTTAATTTGGGGAATTTTGCAGAAAGGCTAGTCATAGCAAGTTATAAAAGAAGTGACTATCACATATAGACTGACTACTGCTACCACTGGATCTGATCACTCCAGTTTTAGCTGTGGGTGACTAAATGCACAAAGGGAACTCTTGGGGTACTCACCCAGACTAGCTATGTTTCTTTGTCAAGGACAAATTGAGGTTTTGGGATAGAAGTTGCTTACTGGTATTGATTTTCTAGGATGGGTTCTCACATCTAAAAGCATTGTGAGTTTTAAGGAGATGGTTCTATTTGTTTATGCTAATACTACCAGGTGGTCATCATTTGACTCGTGAGGTTTAATTTCATTGTGGCTTCTATCCTCCTATCAGATAAATGTGTTGGAATAACTTAATTAAGCTAACAACATTGGTTGTCACTGGTTTTCCTTTTCAAAAATTTGACAGGATTGGACACTGCTTTGCTTTGTTGCGGATGATCGCAGAGTTTCCATCTAAGATATTATTTCAACAATTGTCTTATTTCATATACTTGAACTAACTCTTTAAGATATTCCCTACTCCAGGGTACAAGTTTAGAATGCTATTAAGTACAGTACTGCAGATACCTCAATATATTTCAGTTCCTGTGGACGTCGGTTCTCCTCATACATCAATTGCAGTTCGTAAGAAAAGAACTTCTGTCATCATTGCTGCAATAGCTGTTTCAGCTGAGATGGCTACTACAGCTGCTGTCGCTTTTGCTACTTCAGTTTCTACAGCACAGACAATACTCTTTTTTTCTGTGGTTGCCCAAGCTCTGAACATCCGGGATCAATTAAATCAATTGGACAATTTAAAACTGGACTTATGATTCTTGATCAGCGAATTGTTCCTGTGCAGGAACGACTTGGTATTGTTGGACAATTAATGACATTGTGATGTGTTCATTCTATTGTATTCGTTCTATTGTGAGACTTTGTATAATTGATGTTTTGCAGCAAAAATGCCTAGACAGCTGTCATATATGTTAACTAGTCATTGGACTTATGAGTTTAATCTTTATTGCTAACTTATGAGTTTAATAACCTAACCCAATCCTTATTGCTAAAGTGCATATCCCGACTATAGCATCTTCGATAAGAACTCTTGGTCTGATGTGCATTAACGCTTTACCAATCTCAGATGCGCCAACAACTGAAAGCACAGCTAATTAAAGCAAGCCATGGCAGCTATGGGTGACCGATCCTCCCCCCATATATGGCTTAAAATGCTGGATCGGTAGTCAGAGACGGGTAAGATCCATGGAAATACATACCAACCTAAGGGTTCTGACACTTGGAGGTCAGAATTCCAATGACGGGTAAGAGTGTAATTTGCCATGAACAACCTAAGACAGACACTATCCTGAGCCATTTTTTAATAAAAGAGGGATATGTCGGGGGCGAAAGCCTTTGGGGGTCTTTGGAGGCACACCCTGGCTTAGCCTTGGACGGCACCTGACAGCCTGCCAAGAGGGGCTTGGCTTAATGAGTTTCGGGAGGTGATCTCGATTGGCTATTATGCACAGGTTCTTATCATAAGACTGACCATTAGTCGTCTGATTGGCCAGGAAGCTCTATATATTCAGCCTCGTTCCCCACAAAAAAGAACACACGTTCGTCAACCCACAAGTGGTGTGTGTGTGTATTTGTGTGATCACTGCCCTCCGCGGGTGACGGGGCAGTGATAGCAGTGATATTTCAATTATTTGTAGTAAGTATGATTAAAAACTGTTAATTCCACTGAATGTTGCTACGAGAATGTTGAAGACACTGCTATATGGCAGAGACCAGAAAGACAAGAAGTGCTCATCTGTGCAATAGTGGTGTTAAACCTAGGTGGGTAATCAACAGCTTGCTAATTAGGCTGAGATCCACTCAGTGGCAAGTATTCTTTAACTGGAACTGGGATCCATGGTAAACCCTTAAGAGGACCAAGAACCTGGGATCCAAGGGGAAACCCCTGACTAACCAGAGATCTACAGAGCGGCTACACCCATTAGAATCTCACCAAATTCACAATATTTGTCTCATTTAACATATATTAATCTTACTCTCAGTTGTAGATTGTTTGTATATTTCAGAAGGTAGTGAAATCCATGGACAATCCAATCCCACCAACAGGAGCTGAGATGTTGCCTGACATACAGGCAGGAGATGAACCACCCCTAACTTATGATATAGAGCCCAAAGAAAACCTTTGAGGAAGGCACCATTACTGGTATCTATTGGCAGGTGGTAGAGACGATGGTATAATAGTGCTAGGCAATTTGAAACATGAGGAATCCTTCTATATCTACTAAATTAAATTCGTGACAAGAGTGAAAGTTTTCAAAAGAAAGTATAAGAAAAGCTCACTAATGTAAGATAAATGCTATGGAATTAAAAACATTTCTTTGGCTGGAGAGATGGATCAGTGGTTAAAGGCACTTGCTTGCAAAGCCTGCCAGCCCAGGTTCAATTCTCCAGTAAAGCCAGAAACACAAAACTGACAAATGCATCATGAGTAGGCTTTCAGAGGCAGGAGGCCCTGATGTGCTCCCTCCCTCTCTCCCTCTCTGCCTGCAAGTAAAAATATTTTTTTAATTTTCAGTATTTTATACAATATTCCAGCCGGGCATGGTGGTGCACCCCTTTAATCACAGCACTCGGGAGGAAGAGGTAAGAGGATTGCCGTGAGTTCGAGGCCACCCTGAGACTACATAGTGAATTCCAGGTCAGCCTGGACTAGAGCGAGACCCTACCTCGAAAAAAAAAAAAAAAACAAAAAAAAAACAATATTCCAAAAGAAGGAACAAACTGTTAGGATGTAAAAACCACCTCCTAATATATTTACATACAAATTTTATTAGTTAAACCACAAAACAGTAAGGATCTCACTAAATTTAATCAATAAAGATGGCTTTAAAATATTTTCTGAACCTCCCACCTGTCCTTGCGTGTTTGGACCTCAGACCCTAGGCAAGGCCAGGTGAGGGAGCCTTGCCTTGGTTCCCCATCAGCCTGTGCCACCCATGACTGTGCACACTGACCCGAAGTTGTAATGAAAGTCCAGCTCCCAGCCTGCTACTGCTGCTAAAGTTTTGAACACCCGTCCGTCCGTCCCCCACAAACACACATCCTGACACCGCAGGAACCGAGCACGAGTCAAAACATCACCAGTCCTTGCCTCAATCTGGTGCGAAGGTCCCTGCTTCTGCTGAGGGCCTTAATAAAAGCTCTCTCTCACCTGAACATGGGCAGATCACAACAGCAAGAACACACAGGCAGAGTGCCCCACACCAAATTTTCCTAGTATTAATATATGGAAGTCAACAATGAAAATATCAAAGAAAGAGCACAAATGCAAGCCCAGGAGGAGATGACATTTTCAGGACATCTCTGCACAGATGCTATATTCAGATTATTAAAGGAAATAGAAGCAGAAATTGACAATGTAAGTGAAAATGGGAAGAATCAGCTCACAAGTTTTGCACCAGGCTCAATACAATGGAGAAAAAAACAGATGGACTTTGGTAGAACAGTAAATGAGCTAAAGGCAAACCAGCAATCAGAGGAGCTCAAGAATCAGCTGGCTAAACAAAACAAACACATAATCAAATACAAGAAGGAGTACAAGGAAGCATTAAGTAAAACAACCTTTAAATGAAAAATGCTACTCAACAAAGAGATAGAGACCATGCAAAAAGCTCTATTGGAAAACTAAAATCAATGGAGATATTTAAAACATCTCTAGAATCCCTCACTACCAGAGTAAATAACCTGGAAGACAGAACCTCAGACATGGAAGACAAATCAGAAAAAAGAGATTGGGATAACAAAAACTTGGGTAAGTTCAAAAAAGATTGCAAACAAAATGTGAGGGAACTATGGGACACCCTTAAATGAACAAATCCCCAGATCATGGGGATACCAGAGGGTGAAGGTACCCAGGCCTAAGACATAGAGAAAGTATTCAACAAAATGATTCAGGAAAATTTCCCCAAATGAACAAGAGAATCCCATCAAGATACAAGAAGAACACAGAACACCAAACAGGCAGGACCAAAGGAGAAATCCCCCAAGACACACTCTAGTTACAACCCTAAACACTGAAAGCAGCAAGAGCAAACCAACGAATCACATATAAAGGCATACCAAGGTACATCAGAGTTATACCAGACTTCAAAGAAACCATGAAAGCGAGAAGGGCTTAGAATGGCATACTTCAAAGCCTAAATCACTTTGGCTTTCAACACAAACTATTGTACCCTGAGAAAGTATCCCTTATAATAGAGAAAGGAAAATAATTCAAGATAAAAGCCAGTTCTACAATTATATAGACACTAAGGAGAATTCTCCACGAAATATTCCACTCAGAAGAGCCAAGCAACCAACCCTAAAGCCATCCAGAAGTTGGACACAATAATCAAGCCTATAGGAGACAACAAGAGAGACATCAAATCCTATTAACCCTACACTATGGCAGGGGTTGAGTCAAGGCTCACAGTTTAAATATAATAGTCTTAATTCTCCCATAAAAAGACAGAGGCTAGCAAGATGGATCAAAAAAAAATGGATTCTTCCATCTGCTACCTCCAAGAAACCCACCTCACCTCTAAAGATAGGAACCTCCACAGGATGAAAGGATGGAAAATGATCTTCCAAGCTAATGGAAATAAAAACAAGCAAGGGTTGCAACACTAACATCTGACAAAATAAACTTCAAACCAAAATCAATTCAAAAGGACAACCAAGGATACTTCTTACTTATCATGGGAACAATCCTAAAAGAGAATATCACCATCATAAACATGTATGCACCAAGTACAGGTGCACCACAGTTCATAAAGCAAAAACTAATGGAAAATAAAACAAAAATAAACTCCCAAGTCCATCAATGTTGGAGACTTGAATACACCACTATCATCTTTAGACAAATCATCCAAACAGAAGATCAACAGGGAAATAATAGAACTCAGTAACACCATAGATCAACTGGACCAAACAGACATATACATAACATTCTTTCCCAACTCTACAGAATACACATTTTTCTCAGCAGCTCATGGAACCTTCTCCAAAAAAGACCACATATTAGGACATAAAACATGCCTCAACAAATTCAAGAAGCTTGAGGCAGCACCCTGCATCATATCAGACCACAATGCATTGAAGCTGGAAATAAATAATGAGAAAACAAATAGAAATCACACCAACTAATGGAGATTGAACAATACGCTATTAAACAATGAATGGGCAGTTCAAGAAATCAAATTGGAAATTGAAAAATTTCTTGAACAATAATGAAAATACATCATACCCAAACCTACGGGACACAATGAAGGCAGTCCTACAGGGAAAATTTATAGTACTGAAGGCCTTCAGAACAAAGACAGAGAGATCTCAAATTATTAGCCTAACTAACCAGCTAAAGGCCTTGGAAAACTTAGAATAATCCAACCCTACGAGCTCAAGACGAAAGGAAATAATTAAGATCAGAGCAGAGATCAATCAATTAGAAACTAAGAAAACAATTTTAAAAATTGATGAAACAAAGAACTGGTTCTTTGAAAAAATAAATAAGATTGACAAACTACTGGCCAATCTAACCAAATGGAAAAAAAGACAAGGCCCAAATCAACAAAGAGAGAAATGAAAAAGGAGAGATCAAAACAGACACCGATAAAATTGGAAGAATCATCAGGACAGACTTCCTTCCAATACCTCTATTCCATAAAATTGGAGAATCTGGAAGAAATGGAAAAATTCCTAGACACCTACTGCCTGCCAAAATTAAACTCAGAGCAGATAAATCTCCTAAATACACCTATTACATCAAACAAAATCAATAAATGTAATCAAAAACCTCCCCAGAAGGAAAATTCCAGGTCCTGATGGATTCTCAGTCGAATTCTACCAAACCTTCATCACAGAATTCAAACCACTCTTTTTGAAGTTTTTTAGAGTAATCAGAGAACAGGAAATAGTTCCAAACTCTTTCTATAATGCTTACTCACTCTAATACCAAAACCTGACAAAGATAAATCCACAAAGGAAAATTATAGACCTATATCCCTGATTTTAGAATCAAAAATTCTGAATAAAATCCTCGCAAACCAAATTCAACAACATATTAAAAGTATTATCCACCTTGACCATGTTGGCTTCATCCCAGGGATGCAGGGTTGGTTCAACATATGGAAATCAATCAACATAACCCACCACTTAAAAAACATAACCACAAAAACCACATGGTATCACAATTGATGCAGAGAAAGCCTTTGACAAAATCCAACAGCATTTCATGATCAAAACACTTGAAAGACTTGGAATAGAGGGCCTATCTCTCAATATAATTAAGGCCATATACAAAACTCCTAAAGCCCAAATAATACTCAATGAGCAAAGAGTCAAGGAGTTCCCACAAAATTCAGGAACAAGACAGGGGTGCACTGCTCTTCAACATAGTCCTAGAAGTTCTAGCCAATGCAGTAAGACAGAAGAAAGACATAAAAGGGATACAAATAGGGAAGGAAGAAGTGAAACTATCCCTTTTCAAAAATGACATGATCCTATGCATAACGGACCCAAAGAATAATATCAGTAAACTCCTGAAGGTGATAAACTCCTTCAGCAAAGTGGCAGGATATAAAGTTAACACACAAAAATCAGTAGCCTTCCTGTATGCAAATGACATGCATACAGAAAAAGCAATCAGCGAAATAGTCCCATTTTCACTAGCCACAAATAAAATCAAATACCATGGAATAACACTAATGAAGGAGGTAAAAGACTTGTATAATGAAAATATAAAAATGCTCAAGAAGGAAATTGATAATGTGAAAAGATGGAAAGGTTTCCCGTGTTCCTGGATAGGTAGAATCAGTATCATGAAAATGGCAATACTTCCAAAAGCTATATACAGATTCAATGCAATACCAATAAAAATACCAACTTCATTCTTTGCAGACATATAAAAAATTATCTCCAACTTTATTTGGAATGGTAAAAGGCCTTGGATATCCAAAGCCATCCTTAGTAAAAGAAGCACATCAGGTGGCATCTCCATACCCAACCTAAAGATATACTACAAAGCCACTGTAACAAAAATAGCATGGTACTGGCACAAAAAATAGACAGATTGACAAATGGAACAGAATTGAAGACCCTGCCCTAAACTGGAACAACTATAGTTACTTCATTTTCGACAAAGATGCCAACAATATTAACAGGTGTAAAGATAGCATCTTTAACAAATGGTGCTGGACAAATTGGATAAATACTTGCAAGAAAATGAAACTAGACCTTCTCCTCTTACCATGCACAAAAAATCAACTCCAAATGGATCAAAAACCACAACATAAGACCTGAAACTCTGAAAATCCTGGAAGAAAAAATTGGGGGAACTCTCTACGAGATATGAATAGGGAAAAACCTCCTGAACAATCCTCTGATAACCCAGGAAGTGCAACAATCACTTAACCAATGGGATCTCAGGGGCTGGGATGACAGCTCAGTTGTTACAGGTGCTAGTTTCCAAGACTTCCTGGCCAAGGTTCAATTCCCAAGCCACTCCATGTAAGCCAGATGCTTAAAAAAATTTTTTTAAAAAGGTTACAGGCATCTGCAAGAGACACACACACACATACATATATACACGCATGCATGCATGCAAATAAATTTCAATTTTTCATATATAAATAAGTCTGATCAATTACTAATTAACCTAATACTAGTTTTTATTCTTATGTGCATCCTATAACTCTGATTTTTAGTTTTCTTATCTGATTATATATATTCACTTTTTGCCTTGTATAGTGGTACATGCCTTTCATCTCAGCATTTGGGAGGAAAGCTGAGGTAGGACTGCCATGACTTTAAGGCCAGCCTGGGGCTAGAGTGAATTCCAGGTCAGCATAAGTTAGACTGAGACTCTGCCTATCAACAAAGATACAAACCAAAAAAAACCCAAAACAAAAATACAAATGTTAGTTTTTCATTGCTCATTAAAACAATAACTAATAATTTATTATATAAATTCTGTAACTATACCTTCCTACATAGTATACTGTGTTGAGGCCTTTACATATTGAATTATATATTATTTCATAATAAACATAGTCCTTCATTTAGGACATTAGGAAAATAAATTCATTTTGGAAAATGTATAAACAGGTAATCTATAAATTTTATTAAGGATGCTATGTGAGCTGCTAAACTGATTACCTCAGCTTCAGAGTCCTTTAGTTTTTGAACTTTTTCTTTGACCTTCATCTCAAACACCTGTTCCATTTCCATCTCCATCTTCTTCATCTTGGCTACATGCTCCCTTCTTTCTTCTTCCATTTGTGCCAGAGGGCTCCTGTTATCAACATTAAGAATAACCATTAAATGTCTATAAATGAAAATTGTACTACAAAACTCGGAAACTGCTAATCAAAATAATGCCATTATTCAGATGTACATAAATATTTTAGAACACAAATTCTAAGTTTTATGTAATACAAATGGGTTAAGAATTCTTTAGAAACTTAAAAAATGTGTAAAAATTTGATATTAAGAACTATCCTCTCTGTGAGATATCAAATCTAAAATCTGTGTTGCTATTTAATTATTTTTAAATAAATCCTAAAATAATAAAGGCAACTATGAGTAGTTTCTCTAAACCTTCTGCAAATCAGCTCTAAAGATGAAATGAAATATAAAATACACCATAGAAGGAAAACCAAAAAAGAAAATACATTCAAAGAAAGCTAAAAAGACATAAATTTTTAATTTTTATTAAACAGAATTTTTAAAGTATTATAAAAGAAAACTAGCTAATAAAGGCATTAAATATAGTTTGATTCACTAACATTTCAGGTTTGATAATTTCCTCTAAAATACCTACTGGGGAGCTGCAGGGATGGCTCAATGGATAAGGCATGTGCCTACAATGCCTAAAGACCCAGGGTTTCATCTCCCAGTACCCATGTAAAGACAGATGCACAAAGTGGTGCAAGCATCTGGAGTTCATAGGTAGTGGTGGGAGACCCTGATGCACCCATTCTCGATGTCACTCTCCTTGCAAATAAGTAAATATTAAAATAACTTGGATATCACAACTATAATTACAAATATTCTAATTTATTTTCGTAGCTGATATGCTGAAAATAACTACCAATCAACAACTAGAACATCTGGTTACTCAAAATATTTCTAGGTTCTTTATATATTTAACACTCTTAAAAAAATTCAGTTACTTCAACATTTCAGTGTAACAAAGAGGAATTTAATTTAAAAAATGAAACTGTATTTACTATGTAAGCAATAACTTTTCTGAAAAAAATATACTTACTTAGTAAGCTGCCCTTTATTCTTATTGTTATCAACTCCATTGTAAGTCACAGCTGCTAGCTTTCTGCTTCTATAGTTCTCATAGTGCACATTATTGGTAACGTCTTTCAAGTCCTGCATGTGTGTTCTATGATAAAAAGCAAGATTTTGCTTCTGTTAAAAAAAGCTTCAATGCAAATTACATTTCAGGCTTAGAGCAAGATTAATCTTAAGAAAGATGGGATTCAAACTCAAAAACAAAGATAAAACCCCTGACCTGATCAGCAGAAACTGAGGTTCCAAATGAGATTTTTTTTTTCATTATTTTGAGGCACATTATCAATCAATCACTCTTGCCCAGGCTAGCCTGGAACTCCTAGCGATCATCCTAACTCAGACTCCTGAGTGATGGGATTAAAGGCATGGGCCACCATGACTGCTTCCAACTAAGATATTTAAGAGTCATAAATCCTTCAAAGCAGTTACTGAAGGATGAACTTTCTACCAAATATTCTACCAAATATTTGTTTGTTTGTGTGTATTTCATTTTACTAGAGAAGGGAAAGTAGATTAACTACTACTAAAGCTCATAAAATCTAAAACTTTTTCTTAGGTTTGGAGGCTGAGGTAGGAGGATTTGAGGCCAGTGTGGGATTGTAAAGTGAGTTTTAGTTCTGCCTGGCCTAGGGTGAAACCTTGCCTCAAAAAACAAAAAACAGGCCCCCAGTGGGCTGAGGACAGGGAGGAAAAGAGGAAGAAAATGGGGGTACTACCACACGATTTGCTCATACAATGTATCTAATTATTGACAATATGTTTAAAAAACAAAAACAAAAAAAAAATTACTCTTCAAAAAAAAGAACCGCCGCCCCAAAAGAACTGCTTTTCTTTTCTTTAGATAATTGTCACTAGGTAAATCTATCTGAGATCATATTAGGTTAATACTAGAGAGATTTAAGATAACAGATCAAGTTTTTGACTAGAAAATCTTAATTTATAATAAATTTCTGCTTATTAAAATAGTGTAGGATATATGCTATTTTGGTCAAGTATTTGCAGCATTTCTAACATATATGTGAAATATTTCTGATACATATGTGTATACACACACATAAAATTAACACATAGGAGATAATCTACATGAACAGATGTCATCATTCTTTAGTGATTAGAGAGGTTGAAGACACCCTGAGCTACTCTGAAAACCCCTTAACAATGCAGTATTCCTAGCACATACACAACATGGGGATATAATTTTCCCTTTAACTTTTCATTCCTTACATTTAAAACTTCCTGAACCTGCCAACTTCACCACCATGTTCATTTGTGAGACAAATAAACATTCCCTACAAAGTACCCTCTTCCTCTTTAATGCAACATTTAATTATCTGGTCCATCTCCTACTATCTGACATTCCTATGCAGTTCTCTGGCAGTTTATTCCTCCTAGCCCTAAGTTTAGATCTTCTAGTCTCCCTTCATATTTTGTCATTTGATAAATGTATTCTCTCTGATGGACACAGCAGTCACATATAACCCTCTACCACTTACTACTTCAGTCAAGCCAGGCAATTCCCAATCCCTAGTATAGCTGTTAAGTGAAATTCAATAGTTCATGCTAATCTGCTTTGGATCTTTCCAGGAGTTCCATTTTCTCCTGTCTTGAAAGCTCTATTTCTGTCAAGGCACCCAACCCAGAACAACCTTCCAAGAGGTTGTCACATGTATTTTTTGGCACCAGTACGTTATAGGAGACTCTATACTACTACTATTTCCATTACACCATAAACTCCTTTTTACCAGAAACATGCTTCACTTTTATATTTAGTATAGATACCAAAATATAGGAACTTTTAAAAAGTTGATAACTAAAGACTAAAAATAAGATACTATAGTGTTTATTTTGAAAATGAATTAGTTAGAAGTGTATCCAGGTAAAGAATAACAACTGTGCTAGTATGAAACATTTTTATCAGGATATAATAGTGTGCTCTTGTATTCCTAGCATTTAGGAGTTGGAGGCAGAAGGATTTAAGAGTTCAAGATCAGCACTGGGGAAATGTCTATGGCTAAAGGTGCATAACTACAAAGCCCGTTGGCAGTTCAATTCCCTAGTGCCCAAATAAAGCCAGATGGACAAAGTGACACATGAATCTATAGTTTGTTTGGAGTGGCAAGAGGACCTGGCATGCCCATTCTCTTCCTCTCCCACTCCTTCATAAATAAATAAATAAATAAATAAATAAAAAAATAAATAAATAAATAAATAAATAAATAAATAAATAGTGAAATAAAGAATTGAAGGCCAGCCTGAGTATTAAATATCAACACAATTATAATGATTAAAGTATGAAGCTGTTTTTTTTTTTTTTTTTTATCCCTGGCCACATAATCTGTTTTGTATTTTGCTAATGACTTCAAAACTTTGGGTAAGGAATCCAAATTGTCTCTACCTAGTACCTGCATTCCACTACTAGAATGAGGACAGCTATATTAATAGAAACACAAAGTTTGTCCCACTTGAACTTTGTTTAGGACCAAAAAATATTCTACTTTCATCATTGTTAATCTTACCTTATCAACATGTTTCTTAGAATTGTAAAATCACAATGGTCACCATTTTCAACTGTAAACAAAATAGGATACACATATTATTTTAACTAAAGCTAGTCTTTTCAAGAAATTTCACAGGGATTTAGGTGTGAAAACAATGAGGGAACATGTTGAATAACCCAAGTCAATTTTTCATTAAGGTTCAATACTGACACAGCAAACAAACAAATGAAAGGCAATTGTTCTACAATAATACTTAATTGCAGCTCAATCTTCATTGAAAATTCTATAACAAATGAGCTCCCTGGAAGCAAAACATTTAATGAGTTAAAAGGAAAAATGAACATTTTCTTTTCATTAATATAGAACATATTCTATAACACATTTTAAACTTTAGTACCATGTACTTCCCTGACTTAGGAAACAGGTCTGAAAAACAGGATTTAGTCAGGAAGAAAATGATTAAAGGAAAATGAAATCAGAACTACCATTGAAAATCTATTAATATATCATGAAGTATGCATTTTATACAACCTATTCTAAGTACAAACTTTTTAAGCACAGAAAGCTATTCAATGAAGACAACTTACCTTCAGCCACACCCCAGGGATACTGCCTTCCTCTGACCCTTTTGCCATTAACTTCAATGATAGTATTACTACCTACCACAGCAAGCGGTAAACGGTCCTAGAAAATAAAGTGATGCTATTCAAGTTTCTCTCTGTGGTCCTCACAAGTTGAATAAGAAAAAATTTACATAATACAAAATATTTACATAATTCAACAGTCACAAAAATGTACTTGGATATTTTCCATGTTCACTTTTATAGGCCAATAAATATTCAGTAAATACTATTATGTGGTGCTACTACAAGGCAAACAATAAAATAAAACTAAATCACACTGGCAAACAGCAAATGTATGTATGTATGTACGTATGTATGTATGTGTGTGTATACATACATACACATATATATATTAAAAGAAAAAAACAGGCAAGCTTATGACTATTTTGGCTACATGGTCATTAATTAACTTAACACTATGGGAAGTAGGGAATATAATATCTGTTGAAGCCAGTAACTTCAGAACCTCAAATCCAGTTGACTGGATTTGTGTTTACACATACTACCTCAGAGTATAACCATTTAACATTCTTATCACTCCCAGAAATAAACTATTTTATGAAACCTCTGGAATTCTTCATTCAGACATAAGTATTTCATTACTTCCACAATAACTAGATTATTTGCTTATGTGATGCCATTATTCAGTATACCAATTTAGGTCCAGGGTATGTAGTTTTAAATTAAAATACAACAAGTAACATTGGTGTGGATTTTTGGTTGGCTTTTATAAAACAGCAAATGAAATACATTTTTGTATAGCTCACAAAGACTAAAACATACAGAATGAATTCTCTCCCTTCTTGTTTCTTAAGGAGAAAAATTACACAATATGAAACCAGTTAAATGAAAAACATGTAATATGGGATTATTTTTTAACCATCTAGTCTATGCAATGTATCAGCTAAAGGTACTGCAAAGTTGAAGTCAACTTTAAAGAATAGCCCTATTTTTTATTTAAAAACACATTATTTTTGGTCCTTCTTAAAGATATTATTTTAAGGTTCTCAAACACTCCAATGTATGTATAGGAATTAGCCTACCTTTATCTTTTTAACCAGCTTATTTTCTTCTTCATCATCCGTTTCTGGAAATTCATATATCTTAATTTTATGTTCTTGAATCTCTTTCATTATCTGAAACAGGAGTAACAATAGAACACCACATAGCACATTAGCAATGTTTCTACTGAATACTTCTTGGATTATGTGAGGACTCAGTTTCAGTTCTTTTACCATTTCTCAATTATGTAAAACTATGATTTAAAATCAAGGAACTAGTTTGGTCTTTCTTTTAAATTATAAAGTTTATACTTAAAAGCCACAATCTAATTATTTCAGAAGTGCTGATATGGCTATCATCTGTAAAGAGCTCCAAAAACGATTCAAGACTCGAAAAACAGATATTTCCAATTGGCCTATTAGAATGGCTTTAGGTCATTTATTTTCAGTGGCTGAGATTTTTTTCTCTCACTATAATTCACCAACTATGTAAACTGAAAACAACAGGGCTTAAAAGTCACATGACAATTTTAAAAATATTTTTATTTATTTATTGAGAGAAAAAGACAGAAAGAGGGAGAGGGGGAAGAGGTAAAGAAAGAATACTTTATGGAAGGGCATGCCATGGATCTAGCCATTGCAAACAAATTACCAATGCATGTGCCAACTTTGTGCATCTGGCTTTTTGTGGGAACCGGAAATTGGACCTGGTTTGTCCGGCTTTGCAAGCAAGCACCTTTAGCCACTGAGCCATCTCTCCAGCCCCACATAACAACTTTGGAGAGCATGGCAAGATAAATAAAACCCAAATATAACACTGGCCACATGATTTACACTCTGACCAAAAAATATCCCTGTATATGCAAATACACACCGTAATCAAAGAGCAACATATGCAAGACTGGACAAACACATAAAGAGAAAACACAATCTAGAAGTTAAGGAACTTGAGAATTAATAATGCAGAATACCAAAAAAGACAAGTTGTTAATAATATTAGGCTGGTCGTTAAATGCTAAAGCCCCAACTTCCTCTACAGAACTAATTGGTAGTGATAATGCTCAATAATTCATTCAAGTTTTTCTAGATGGTTTCTTTAATGGATATCTGTGGGTAGAAATTATTCTAAGATTGCAAAAAAGAAATTTGGGGCTAGAAGTGTAACACAAAAGTAAAGTTTATGTTTAGTATGCACCAAAGTCCTAGGTTCAAAGATGAAGAAGGCAGGAGAGGAGGAAAGGAACTATACTTCCAGCAGACATGTGACTATTGGGAAGTAGAATTCATTACTTGTTTAAAAAAAAAAAAAAAAAACAAGAATAGGAGGAAGAGGAAGAATAGAGAAAAATACTCCTGGTGGAGATAGTTAAAAACATGTAGACTACATTGTCAAATTTTATATGAAATACAACTTCAAAGAAAATATTGATAGGTTCTTTTTGAAAAATTTCAGATATTCAAAAATATTTCAAGATTCTAATGTTTATATAAAAAGTCGTAAAAATAAAGACTATAATAAAAGATAATTGACACTAAGATCTATTTTAAATATGATGCAAAGTTGCTGTGGTTTAATATCAGCCCAAAATACAAGACTGCTGGAACAGGATGGAAATCCAGAACCTGACCTCAGATGCCATATATAACACTCCAAATAAAATAATATACATTTGTGAAAATGAATTAAATATCCAGAATTAAAAAGAACCCATACAAACACATAAAGGCAATAAAAGTCTACTGTTCAAAATGACCAAAGGTTTTATTTTAATCGTTGTGCGTGAGCACATGCACATTGTGCCTACAGCAGCTTGTGTGAGTCAGAGGATGGCTTTGGATACTGATTCTTGCAGTCATCCACCTTGTCTAAATACAGTCTTTGTTGTTTCCTGCTGCATTCTCCAAGCTAGCTGGCCAGCAAGTCTCCCATTCTGCCTCCCATCTTACCTTAGTATTAAGACTCAAGATACCATTTCAGCTTTTCTATAGGTACTGGTAATCTGTGCTCAAAGTTTATGCTTGCATAACAAGGGCTTTATCCATTATGCCACCTCCCCAGACCCAACAAAGTTTTGAATAAGATGTTCACAAAAGAAATTTTTTAAATGATCAAACTCCTGTTTCAAAAAATATTCAACTTTTTGGAAAATAAAATTTAGTTTTTTAAGTGACTAGTTGCCACTTAAAGTGAGGTTTTACAGTAAAAATAACAAGCAATGCCAGCAAGTTTCTAATGAAAAAGATATATAAAGGAATCTGATTGTCTCATTGGGAAAGCACATGACAAAAAAGACTTTTTCAAAGAATCCTCTTCTTAGGAATTCATGCTAAGACAATAATTCTAAAGAGTATAGGGAGGTTTGTGTTAAGGGTTATTATTTAAAAAATACATTTAAAACACCCTTATTAACCAGTTGTGGCAAAGGCCTGTAATCTCACCACTTAGGAGGTGAAAGCAGGGGAACCAGAAGTTCAAGGCCATCTTGGGCTACATGAGACCTTGTCTCAAAACCCTTCTCCCTTGACTGACTGAATGAATGGATGAATGAATATAGGAATGAAACATTCTTGGTTCAAAATTAGTGAAAGGGTAAGAGAGTAGAGAGTACTATGACAATGGATAAGGTAGATCAACTTCAAGTATTACTTTTAATACAGCATAAACACATACTAAAAATAGTTTAAAATTGCAAATGATAAGAAAGATAGGAAAAAACATAACAGTTAACTCTGCTCACCTGTTTTTTAAACTGTTGGCATTCCTCCGGTGTGAGTGTGTCTGCTTTGGCAATTAGTGGGATGATATTCACTTTTTCATGCAAACGTTTCATAAACTCAATATCCAATGGTTTAAGTCTGAAATATATATTATTTAATATGACTAAATTGATCAGTCTGTGAGAATAGATTCTTCACCACTCCAACAGTCAATTGAACACACTGGCTACTTTATATGTCAAACACACTCCCAAAAGTGTACTAGACTGGCCAATAGAGAAAACAGGAGTTCAAGAAGCACTGGAATGTCTAAGAAAGACTTTGACTCCTGCCCTTGAAGCACCTTAGTCACTGGGTTTTGGCCCTAAAGAGAAATTTGAAAACCAGAAAGGCTCCTAATAGAATTTCCTAAAGGTTATTACTTAAAGTTGCCAAGTGTTATAGTTTGGGTGTTTTTTTTCCTAATAAAAAATAGCAGTCCTTTCAATATCACCTCTACTTTTTGCTATCAACTATCTCAGACAAGGTGCTCAGAAGTAAATCTTCAAAATGCTTCTTTCTTTGTCCATTATCATCTGGCTACTGTAACTACTCTACATACTGTCAGGATCACAAGTACTCTACCCTGGTACTCACCACCTCGATGCTATCTGCTATTCCCTCACAAGATCCTAAGTACTCCATCATAATACTCACCACCCACCACCATGCAGTATCCTCTAAAAAGGTGCTTCTCAAAGCCCTCTTTGTACATCAGACCTTTAACGAGTACATTCCTTAGAATTCTTTCCTAGGCCTCCTTTTGTAACCCCTACACTCTGCCTAATTAACACCACTACAATAGATTCCAAATATCATAAAGGGCTAACAATATCCAAATCTCATACTCAGTCCAGTTTTATATGTGAAGTTTAAGGCACTGTTGAACTTAGTAAACATGCTATTAAATTCTGCCATGGGCTCCTCCAAATTAAAAGCTAAATCTGGATATTCACTTTCTTTCCTCTTCTATGCTTCCTACCTCAGTGAATGACACTACAAGCTACCTTGTTACTCAAAGCCTCAAGCTTAGAATTTATTCCTCTACTCTTCACTTCTAAACATTCATCAAAATGCACATGGCACACACATCCATTACAATCACTTTACTTCAGGCCATCCAGTCCTCCTCAGTAGATAACTACATAAAACTTTCTTGGCTTTCCTACAAACCACCCACACCCCAGCTACCCCAATCTGATGGAAAACAAATGATCAACTTCCTTAGCTAGTATGGGTTAGGACTGTGAAGACACAGATTCTCTGTGTCTGACTCATTTCTCAGCATCCTAGGACTATTGTTACCACCTTCTACAACTTTTCACAATTATTTAGAAATGTCATAGTTAAAACAAGACAAGGGTGTCCATTTTCCTCACTTTTATTTAATACAGTACTAGAAGGCTTAGCAATAGATTGTAATTAAGAGACATAAAGATACAAATACAAAAGGAAAACATCAAATTATCATTATTTGCGGATGATGTGACTGATTCTATACATAAGGGATCCTAAAAATTCTACCAAAAAAAAAAAAAACCTGTTTGACTTGATAAATGATTTCAGCAAAGTAGCAGAATACAAAATTAACACATAGAAATCAGGTACCTTCCTATATACAGGTAACAAATGTGCTGAGATGAAACCAGGGAAACACTCCCATTCACAATAGACTCAATAAACAAAAATCTATATATAAAATACCTTGGAATAAACCTAACCAAAGAAGGGAGGAGTCTCTATAACAAAAACTCGTGGATAGCCAAAACAATACTGAGCAACAAAAATAAGGCTGGTTTTATCATACCTGATTATAAGACACACTATAGAGCCATAGTCACAAAACACAGCATGATACTTGCACAAAAACAGTGTTATCAGTGGAGCAGAACTGATATAAACCCAGAAAGCTACAACCATCTGATTTTTAACAAAAATATTCACTGGAGAAAAGACAGCTCTTTAACAAATGGTGCTGAGAAAACTAGGTATTATGTAGACAGATGAAAATTGATCTTTATCTCTTCATGCTCAAAAATCAACTCCAAATAGATCAAAGACATTAACATCAGACCTGAAACTCTTAAACTACTATAGGAAACACTAGGGGAAACACTTCGCCATATAGGAATAAGCAAGGAATTTCTGAATAGAATCCCATTAGTTCAGGAAATAAGACAACTAATCAACCATTGGAACCTCATGAAATTAAAAATCTTCTGTAGAGCAAAAAACACTGTGGTCGTTTAAATCAATGTCCCACAATAGATTCAGGAGTTTATATTAAAGATTACAATTTGTCTCCAGCTTCCTGGCTGGAGGTGGCTTCACCTTGGCCTGGCCAGATGCTAGGTTCCAGTCCCAAGGTGTTTCTGGGACAGATTTGAAATTCCATCCACAGATGTACAAAGAATACTCTGAGCACAATAAAGCTTACTGTTTTTTGGTATGTATGTGGTATTGGTGATGGGTTTCTCTTCTGCTTGCAACAGTGAAAGGGGGCCTAACTCTTTCACCATTATGAATCTGTAGCTTCAATAAATCCTTTCCTCCCATAACCATGCATATTTCAGTCCTGTCAGAATAGCTATCATCAATAAATCAAATGATGATAAATGCTGGTGAAGTTGTGGGCAAAAAGGAAACCTTCTCCATTGCTGGTGGGAATGTAAACCAGTATAGACATTATAGAAATCAAGGTAGAGTTTCCTGAGACAGCTGAAAATATATTCATTATATGACACAGTTATTCCACTCCTTGACACATACCCTCAGGACTCTACATATTACTACAGAGATGCTTGCACATCCATGGTTATTGCTGTAATGGAACCAGCCCAGATGCCCATCAAGTAATGAATGGATAATGAAGATATGGTACATTTACACAATGTAATCAGCTGTAAAGAAAAACAGAAATTAAGAAATGTAAAAATAAATAAAAAAGAAATGTGCACAGAAATGGATGGATCTGGGAAGGATTGTACGAAGTGAGATAACCCAGGCTCAGAAAGTATGATACATGTTCTCTCTCAAATGTGGATCCTAGTGAGTTGGAGTAAGTCAATAGTGGAGACCAGGAAGCTAGAAAGGGGCCATGAGAGCAAGAGCAGAAGAGAGGGTGTACGGGGAGGAGATACTAGCTATCTAAGGGGAGGGGCAAAATGCTAGGGTTTGAATGGTCTAAGTGGAAGAAATGGAGTAGAGGCAGTGGGAGCTGGGTTAATAAAAATTAAGTATGTTATAAGTCATACAGAAACCTACTTCACTAGCTAAATATATACACTCAAAAAGAGAGTTTGGGGAGAAGTATCCCATGGAGGTGGACAATGTTGTGCCCACTAACCATAGATTGTTATTAGAACTAATCAATAATTGGGACCTCATGAAATTCAAAAGCTTTTGTAAAACAAAAAAGATTGAATAGAGCAAAGAGGCAACCTACCCAATGGGGGGGGGGGGAACTTTTCCAGTTATACATCTGACAGAAGATTAATATCCAGGATTCACAAAGCACCCGGCAAACTAAATAACAAGAAATCAAACACCCCAATCAAAATATGGGCTACGGAACTGAATAGAGAGATCTCAAAAGAAGAAATATGAAGGGTCTATAAGCATCTAAAAACATGTTCTACCTCCTTAGCAATCAGGGAAATGCAAATTAAAACTACTCTAAGATCCATCTCACTCCTGTCAGAATGGCTACCATCAAGAAAACAAGTAACAATAAATGCTGGTGAGGATGTGGAAAAATAGGAAGCCTTCTACATTGTTGGTGGGAATGTAAACTGGTACAGCCATTGTGGAAAGCAGTATGGAGGTTCCTGAGATGCTGAAAATAGACTTACTATATGAACCAGCTATACCACTCCTTGGCATATATTCTAAGGACTCTAGTCACTATCTGAGATATACTTGCTCTTCTATGTTTATTGTAGTTCTATTTATAATAGCTAGGAAATGGAACCAGCTTAGATGTCCCTCAACTAATGAGTGGATAATGAAGATGTGTCATTTATACAATGGGGTATTATTCCGCGGTAAAGAAAAATAAATTATGAAATTTGTAGGGAAATAGATGGAACTGGAAAGGATCATAATTATGAGGTAACCTAGGCCCAGAAAAATGCTACATGTTCTCCCTCATATAATGGCACACCCAATAGCCAAAGATTGTTATCAGAAAAACTTCAGTGCCAGGGATGGGATACCTTCCAGTGAGTTGTTGGCCAGGGAGGTTCCTGAGACCCCCTACCCCAAAACATTACAGGCCATTGTCAAGGCTCTTGGTTGCCTACCAGAAAGAGATGGTTAAGACCCTATTGCTGAAGACCACATATGCTTGGGCTGCAGGTCACTGAGAAATCAAGCTTGAGTTGTGCTGGAAGCCTCCTCCCTGTTAACCAGCTGAGAGAAAGCTGGAAAAAGCTATGCTGCATGCAGCTCTGAGAGAGAAAAGCCATCAATGGTGGTGAAGAACAGTGGACCTTGCAAGCCTTAAGACAGGCCAGCCAGGCCAAATGGGCCAACTGGAGCAACAGTGGCTTGTCTATTGTGGGGGAAACCAGCTGCTCTCTAATTGGACTGGAGGCCTGCTCCACAAGAGGGAAAACATATCTGATACTGAATACCTAGTCAAAAGCCTAGGGGGAGGTCATGAGCCCTAGAGGAATAGCACCTGCTTGTTGTCTGGCTAAATACATATATTATACCAACCAAACTGCCTTACAAGCATTTTTTAAATAAGCATAGCCATATAATAATGCTGCTCTCTTGGCTTGAGAAGCTTCTGTTTTTCAGATGGCAGTGACCACTGGGATAACACAGAAGACACCAAAGTGCTAAGAAAAAACAACAGTGTAGTGTTCAGCACTGGGACATCTCTATCACACTTCCTGGGGCTCAGGGCCTATTGTGGAAAAGGTGACAGAAAGATTTTAAGAGCCAAAGGAAGGGTAGGACTGCTTACAGTGCAAACTTCCAGACACAAAATGGCTTTGATATTCATGACTTCCCAGTGCCTGATAATATCTAAACATAATGAGAGAAAAAGATGATGACACCAAAATAAAACAGAGACCAATTGAGAGGGGGAAGAGACATGAGGGAGGGTGGGGAGGGAATCATAATGGTTCATGTCTATAATTATGGAAGCTGTCAATAAAAAGTTTAAAAAAAAATTCAGTGTCAGGGCTGGGATACCTTCTAGTTAGTTGTTGGCCAGGGAGACCTCAAAACATTACAGGCTATTGCCAAGGCTCTTGGGTGTCCAACACAACTAAATGGTAAGACACTATGGCTGAAGTCTCCACATGCTTGGGCTGCAGGGCACTGAGAAATCAAGCTGGAGATGAGCTAGAAGCATCCTCTCTGTTGACTAGCTGTCAGGATGCTGGAAAGAGCCATGCAGGCTGTTTGGGGAAAAAAGTCATCAATGGTCTTAACCAGCAATGGACCTGAAAGCTTTATGCTGGCCAGCCAGGAAAAATATACTAATGATTCAAGGTGGCATTCCTGTAAGGGGAGAAGCCAAATGTTCTTGCTGATTGGATGAGACTTACTTCATAAGAGGGAATTCCTGCCTGATACTGAAACCCTAATCAAGAGCCCATACCTGGGGAGGTCATAAACCCTTAGGGGAAAACTACCACTCTTGCCTGGCTAAATGCATAATATTATGCCCTCTAAGTACTTTTTTATGTTTATACCCATATATTAATACTACTTTCACTTTTGGTTAGAGAAACTTTTCAGATGGCAGTGACCATCTGGGTGACTCAAAAGTCACCATAGTGCTGAGAAAAAGTGACCACTGAGACATCTCTATCACATTCTCCAAGGGTCAGGGTCCAGTTTTTCTATTTTATAGTTAGACAAGATTTATATTTAAAAGAAAAACTGAACTGAAGTTTTGTTTTAGTTCTATAATTTAAAACTCACAATTTAACATAATATCACAACTTCTAAAAATAACCAAGATAAGAAGTTAGGAAAGTCAACATCTTAAGTATAAAAAAAGGCCAAAGTTAGGCATAGTGGTGGCTGCCTGTGACAAAAGCACTGGGGAGATAGAGCCAGGAGGATCCTTGAGCTTGAGGCAAGCCTGGGACTATATAGTAAGTTCTGGCCACCCTTTTTATTACTCAGGGAGGCTAAACTGTAAGCAGGTAAAAACTTGTAAAAATCTCAACAAAACTCTTCTGACTTTTTAAATTGTGTTCAAATTTCAGAAGCTTATAAAAAGTGTCAACAGCATTTATTTCACATGTTTGATTACATAGGTTGAAATATTTCCTGGTTTTTTTTTTAGTTCTATAAGTTTATCTTTTCATAAAAAAATTTAGTGTCATTGTTTTGTTGCTGTTGCTTTGTTGTGTTGATTCAAAGTCTCATCTATTCAACACTGAGCCTTGAACTCACTATACAGATGAGAATGACCCTTAACACTCCTTGATCCTCCTGCCTCTAAAGTGCTGGGACTACAAGTGTGCATCATCATGTTTGACTTAACAAATGCAGATTTTAAACCATGGTGGTTCACACCTTTACTCCAAAAACTCAAGAGGCAGAAAGAGGTTGTAGGGTGGCTATGAGTTGTGAGACCAGCCTGGGCTAGAGTAAAACACTATCTCGAAAAAAAAATGTTTTTAAAACAGTTCTTTAGAGACGTTTTAGAAGATAAATCCATATTAGAGGGAAGTGACTATTTCACCCCCACCCCAAAGTCTGTAATAAAAGAGACCACGTGACAAACAACAAATAATACATATGTGTAGCATACATATGTATTTCTGTATAAAGCTCACTGAATGACAATAATTTTTGTTTAAAATTGCAATTAATATTAAGGGACTATAACACCAATTTAAAATTTAAGTTGGATGCCAGGTTTTAATTATAATAGCAGTTACAAAGCATTGACAAAGAAAATGAAGCAATAACAAAGTGAAATGATAAGTCAAACTTTCATCCAGCAGTGACATTAGTAGGGGAGGCATAAGGCACTGAAAATACCTTATTGACCTAATTTCTTATTACTTTTAAAACAGGGTCTTTCTAAAGAGAGAACCTAGGGATTCATGCAAAACAGAAAAACCCTGATGCATTCACTAGCTAGCATTTAATCTCAGTGTGTAGAGCAGGGTATTTGGAACTCTATATAATATTCAGTGTCATACTATTTCATTTACCTGTAAGTATCAAAATTTTGCCCCCCTTCTAAAAATAATTGAGCTGAGAAACTATTCTAAAGCACATTTTCATGCATAGGAAGTAGAAACTTTGAACTTTTCTCCCTTGTGGCAAACAAAACTGGCAAAGTCACAACACATCATTTCAATCACATTGTGTGATTATTTTTCTTTAAAAATAAAAAACCCAACAACTCTTATTTCCCATGCAATTTTAAGAAAACAACAATTTCCCCAGGGGGATGGAAAGAATGTGACTTTCATGAGAATTACTAAAACTTGGAAAGAATCCAAAAATTTTGTTATAAACTCACAAATTTGTCTTAATTTTAGATTAAGATTATTTCACTCTGCTAATAAATTAAACCATAATAATTTTTAAAGCATAAATACACAAAAAGCAACCCCAGTACTCATCTACAATTTTGTTTCATTTTTGGTTTCTCAGGAGGTGGGGAGTGTTGGTGGTTCTTGGGATGGAATAAGACACTGAGCTACATCCAAGACAGGGTCTTGCTATATAGCATAGGTTGGCCCTGAACTTGAAATCCTCCAGCATCAACCTCTGGACTACTAGGATTATTGGTGTGTACCATCATACCAGGCAAGTATGTCATATTTTTAAAAAAATATTTTTATTTATGTATTTGCAGGCAGAGAAAGAGGGAAGACGAGAGTGAGCATGGACACACTAGGGCCTTCTGCCACTGCAAACAAACACATAGGACACTTTGTGCATCTTGCTTTATGTGGGCACTAGAGAATCTAACCCAAGCTGGCCAACTTTGTAAGAAAGGCCTTTAACAGCTGAGCCATCTTCCTAGTTCTAGTGTGTCATATTTTTGAGATTACTTTTTTAAGCCTAAGTGTATCAGTTAAGTGATATAATAAACTTCTGAGAACAATATTGGATAGCAGACTTGAAAAACACAACTCCAATTTTACACTGCAGAAATGCCAAGTACATAATTAAGGTTCCTTGTTCCACCAAGAAGATAGTGAAAATGAGCAGCTATATAGGAAAAAAAAAAAAAAAGAGTAGAAAAGCCGGGCATGGTGGCATACACCTTTAATCCCAGCACTTGGAAGACAGAGATAGGAAGATTGCTGAGGGTGTAAACCCAGCCAGTGAATTTCAGGTCAGCCTGGGCTACCTAAAAAAAAAAAAAAAAGAGTGAAAGTCAAAAAATGTTAAAGGAAATAGATTTACACCACAGTAATTTGAGTGTTGGATGACAATACTATTGGGAAAAGGCTAGAGTTCCTTTTGATGGAGAAAGTGTAGAATTAAAAGTCATTAGGTAGCTAAATTATCCTATTCTATATCCAAAGAAAAAGCCTAGAGAAGAGTAGAAGAAAGACCTGCAATTGATCACACATACCTACTCAAAGTGAGAGAGGATAGTACAAAGGCTAACTACAAACAGAGCAGACCTTGTTAATGTCTTGATACATTCAGTCTCACCTCCTGAGAGAGAAAATTAATACTGAAACAATGTCACTGGGATAGCTAAGGTGAAACAGAAGCAAAACAGATTAAAGAAAGCCCCAAGGATGCATCTATCTCTACCTCACCAGAGCTGAACACACTATCACACCTGGCTTTTTTGGTTTTTTAAACAGGGATTCTGGGCATTGAACTCAGAGGTCTTGGCTGACAAGGCAAGCACTTACCAGCTGAGTTGTGTACCCAAACCTTTTCTACCAGACCTATCATTAACATTCTTAGAACTTCTTAGAATGTGCTCAAACCCAACTGTTATCTTATATACTGTCTTCATATTTGGTCATTCAACTAGTAACAATGAATGGTCAAAACAAAAACTAAATTAGTCATAAGACCTCAAACCAGGTAGAAATACCATTCATTTCCATGAAGCAGGTGAAACCTGTATGCATAGGGAATTGAGGAGCAAAATTACTGTTACTTAACTAAGACTTAGCAAGATTACTCCATACCACTTCCACATGAAATCTGGTTCTTTATAACTGTTCTAGTTATATGTACTTCATAGTCATTATTCAAAATATACACATATAGGTAACTGTAAGAAACAGAAACATCAAGGCACTTACCCATGTCCTGAAGGAGCAATGAAGTATAAACAACACTGCACCCTGTTATCAGGCATCTGACGTCTGTTCACACGAGATTCTGCATTTAGGTAATCCTCAAATTTACTATCAATATAGTCAATAACAGGCTGCCAGCTACAGAATACATATAAACAAAAAAAATTAAGTTGCAATTACATAAATGAGTGAACTGGTTGACAATTGAAGGATAATATTTTTAATTGGATTAAAAATGAATCCACCAATGGAAAAAGTTTCAACGAATTCTATGTACCGATTCAAAAACAGATATAAATTATATCAGTTATTCCCTGAATTCATCATTTTATAACTTTCAAATGAAAGAAAATTGTTTAACGATAAAGCTAAACTAATTAATTAGGATGTTATTTGCATTGATAAGTATATCAATGCTAAGATACTTTACAATAAGAAAACAATACCCTGTTTTAAATTTCAAATTAATCTTATAAGATTAAGCAATACAAAACCTTGTGATGAACTTACTGAGATTTTTTTTGAAAGAACATTAATTTAACTCAAAAACTATGGAACTCAAGTAAGGATATAATTTATAAATATTAAGATACTTACTTTGGACTGAACTATCATTCCATGAGTATTTATTTAATACAGAAAAACTGAAGGCCTAAAAATTGTGTAAATTACAATGTGATAAAAAAATAATCCATACAAATGAATAAAATAATACTAAGAAGCTTTAAATTTGTTATAATTCTCACAGCTATGTTGCTTGAGAACTTATTTAAAAATTAAAAATTTTTAAGACAGGTATTAACTCCATAGTATAAAACAATTGGAAGCTGAGGCAAGAGAAAAGTTTGAAGTCAGCCTGAGCTACATAGCAAGTTCCAGGTAAGCTTAGGACCCAGAGAGACCCATTTTCAAAAGGCTAAGAAAAAAGGAACCCATAGACCATTAAAATATCGGTTAAATTAAGCAACATTTTCAAGTAAGTGGCAAAGTTGGTATAAGAAGCTAAGTCATGTCACTTAAAACTTAATGATCTTTGCTGGCAAGAAGTTTTAAAATGTTAAACAGAAAAGGCCTAGCCACCCTAGTACCAAAAGTTTCCTGGAAAATGATGAGGACAAAGAATTCTTACCAATTACTATTGTCCACTGCATCTCCAAATCCTGGAGTGTCGACTATTGTGAGAAGCAACTGAACACCACCTTCTTTGATTAGAACTTTGGATTGTTCCACCTGTGAGGAGCATTTTGCAGATGTTAATTATAATTACACCAGTAGTTTCCTACAAGAGGCTATTAAAACCAATTTGGAAGTTGCTTGGTAATTAAATCTACATTCTTTGACGATTTGTTTAGAATCAGTGATGTGGGCATTAGAGATCTAGTTGCCAGAAAGGAAAATACATATGTAATTAGTATACCAAACTCTTAGAAACTTATACTTGGTATTAAAAAAAAAAGGGGAGGGGAAACCTGATAAAATAATAGTAGCCACTAACACCATATAAAAAACTCAAATACACTTGAGTTCAAATGTGACTCAGCAGACAAGCAAATCTAAACTTGCATTTACTGCAAATGTCTTTTTGGACATTTCAAACAATGCCATTACCATTCTCACTTTTTTTTCTCAGTATGGCTATAACAGTATTCTGTTATGGCTGAGGTCCAATCCTCTTCTCAAATGTGACAGATCAAATCCTGGAAAATAATCAGCAACTCTCCAGACAGCTGATAGGAAGAGGACTTTAGTAGAGCAAAATCCTACAAATTAAACTTCTTCAGTTTTCTTAATTTTTTTTTAACAAAAAGGTTGTTTGAAAAAGGCTCTTAGACATGCTGGCATAATTTAAGGTTTTCTGTAACAGGATACATATGTCATTCATCCAGGGCATGTGCCCTCCATGTTTAGGAGCCTGATGAAAATTTATCACTGGTTCAAGTAGAAAAGAAGTCACCCAGATATGAATGTGTTTTAAGACCAAAGGCTCAAGGTATGTTAATAAGCCAACTTTTGAGGACTGAATGTCATAAAAATTAAGAGCAAGTGAAAAACATTAACAACTACTTACACTAAGTAAGAGCCTGGAAAAGAAAGTGACTGCTGACTAGGGAAAGTGTGATACACTGTTAGTGATTAGGGAAATGAGGATGTCTTGTACTACTGATACATAGAGACTGAGAAGCTAAAATATAGCTGATCAAGAATCAGTCACAAGAATGTCCAACAGCACATGTGAGGTGATGAAACTAGTATGCACTCAGTCATGTGACTACTTCCCCCTTGAAATGTTGACATGTACAACTAAGAAGATTAATGTTTAGTTTATTCGAATCAACTTAAATTTAAATAGCCCACATGTGGCTAACACTACCAAACTGGATGGTTCAGGTTTACTTCCATCAAGAGCTTTTTGATAAAAGTCACATATTATCAAGAACTTATTAAAATTGGAAAGAGGAAAGTCAACTTGGGCCTGCATGTATATTGAGGAAGTTTTCTAACTCTTAGACAAACCATGGTCCCATTTTTTAGATCAATTTTCTTCAAACTGCTTTGATCTTGGCATAAGCTACTAGTGACAATTTGAGCTTTACAAATAAAAGCATATTTACCTACCAAGTATGTACTATAAACAGTCTGAATATCAAATATTAGTTAAGTAAATAATCTCTATAGATTAAAAAACAAGTATCAATAAAGAACAGCATAAATATTCATCAATATTAGATGATTGAAAACAAAAAATAATTTTAAATGATTTTATCTAATACAGTTTAGTAAGTCCACATTTTAATTATTTCATGGCCTTCATGGTCTAAGGACAATCTGGTCATATCTAATATCCTCAAGTACTTGAATTCGCTCCCAGCTCCTTCATAAAAGCAGGTCATTGATTTATGATAATCCTCACTAAAAAGAAATGTCCAAAATAAACCCATCACTTCTTTATTTAAAAAGTTGTTCTGGGGCTGGAGAGATGGCTCAATGGTTAAGGCACTTGCCTCCAGTGCCTAAGTCCCCCGGTTCAATTCCCCAGTACCCACATAAGCCAGACCCACAAGGTGGTGGCCATGGTTCTCTCTCTCAATCTCTCTCTCTCTCTCTCTCTCTACCTCTCTCTCTCTCTCTCTGTATCTCTGCTTGAAAATGAATAAAATTTAAAAAAAAGTTGTTCTATATACTCTCTCAATTTTATTTCAAACCATTTCTAGTTCCCTTATTAACAAATTGTATCATTCTTTTAGTGATATAATACAACTTAAACTTGAAGATACTTTCTATTTAGATAAAAAATTATCAAAGAAAGTTGTAAATTCTGCGGTACAGTGCTTACCTAGCATGTTCAAAGCACTGGATTCAATGCCCAGAACCAAAAAAATAATTTAAAACTTCAGCTTAATTGTTTATTGAGTTACTAAAAACACTGAAGGTTCTTTTTATGTACTTGGATGAGTCTGTATAAAGATTGTCTTCTCTGACCTATGAAATGCTGTGTATCCATACATGGTCAAATACAAAAAAGTCATATGGAAAAGGTCCAAAAAACACACTGTAAACTAGTGCCATTCATAGGATCCAAATGTATCCTATCATCTGGTCTTGCAAGTATCCTCATGGGATCCGTGGAAAACAGATTAATTCAAAACCAGGAATTTCAAACTTTTCTTAATAAATCTATTCCAAATGGCCACTTTCCCATGCACTTTCTTAAGCAGGTCACATCAGAAAATTTTACAGCACCACTTAAGAGTTCTCTAAGATTATATGCATAACTTAATACCAAAGAAATGAAGCAAGAACATTTTCAATTGTTTCTCCCTAGATAGATAAAACTAAAGCTGGGCTAAAGAGATGGCTCAGTGGTTAAAGGCACTTGCTTGCAAAGCCTGACGGCATGGGTTTGATTCCTCACTACCCACGTAAAGCCAGCTACATAAAACTGTGCATTCATCCGGAGTTCATTTATAGTGGCAGGAAGCCCTGGTGCACCCATACTATACTCATTCTCTATTTGCCTCTTTCTCTCTGTCTCAAATAAATAAAAATAAAAATAAACCTAAAGCCCATTATATATATATATGTATGTATAATTAATTTATTGAGGTATCTTTTGGACTCCCTAGATTCCACAAAAATCAAAGATACCCCCACTTTCTAATATTGTTCAGTTTTTCAATCTGAGGGGAAAAGTCAAACTTATTCAATGCTTATTATTCAACTTCACAACCAAAATACTCCAATAAATACATTAAATTGTTATATCCATATGACACTAAATGCACTTTGTTAAAACCCTGTCCATCTAGGAATTTATACCTGAGATTAGAACATGAAGTAGAGTTCAACTATCCATTTCTCCTCACTTCGTAGTAATTATCCATCGAAACAAGTAACATGGTGCAATTAACTATTCTGTCCACTAGAGACAGAATGAAACCAGATGGCAACAGGCCATAAACACCATAGACTAAGTATTCTTAAAGACTAAACCTTGAGGCTGACACAAGCTGGGAACTTATTAGAAATGCAACTTATTTGTGTCTTGCCTCAATGGGGGGGGGGGGGGAGATCTGGCATGCTTACTGAGACTTCCAGTTGGCTAGGGTGCACACTCAAGTTTGACCACTGGTCTAAAGAACTACATAGCCTGGCGTGGTGGGCCACACCTTTAATCCCAGCACTTGGGAGGCAGAGGTAGGAGGATCACCATGAGTTCAAGGCCACCCTGAGACTATACAGTGAATTCCAGGTCAGCCTGGGCTAGAGTGAGACCCTACCTTGAAAAAACCAAAAAAAAAAAAAAAAAAAAAAGAACTACATGACTACTGTCAGTTCACATCTGGAAATGAGGAAATGCCAAACTCAGGGTCCTGAGGTCTAATTCACATCTGGAAATGAGGAAATGCCAAACTCAGGGTCCTGAGGTCTAATATAGGATGGTTAAGAATTAATCTCAAACGGCTTCTGAATTAATAATGAGAATTTCACTTGAATCAGAACCACTAACATAAATCAGCTCTCAGGTATGTGAATGTGCAAAAATCTCTCTCTCTTAAAAGAAAAGTGTCATGTAAATAAATAATTTCAGGAAGTAGATATAACATTGTAGTCTTATTAAAGTTTCACTACCAATTTAACCATATCGCAGGAAAGAATTTTTCTTTCCTTTTTTCTTTTTGAACAAGTGGCTAGTGCCCCAGAAAACCCTTCAAGTGAGAAAAATTGCAAACATCTGCCTCTCAAAACTCAGGAGTATGCTTTTACTGGTTTACTATGTCTAGGATGAGATATAATACTAGTGATCACAACCTCCACAATTTCCAAGGGTAGATCATTTGCTAGACTATCGGCCTTGGTGAGGAGAAAAACAACTGAAAAACATGATCACATTCTAACTCTCTCAAGCCTCTTGAGTGACTCTAGCCTACAATATGTCATGTTCTTTTCTGGTAAGTGGATGAAAGAATTTAAATGTCCTTCCACTTGTTTCCAGTGTATGAAGGAATGCCATGGTTCATGGTTCAGTCAGGAAAGATGACTTGGGATGCTAATCAAGACTAATTTGTTCCTCATGTTATATGTCCTTTTTTTTTTTTTTTAACAAAGCAAGATTTTACAACAGTATACAAGGTTGTCTTGAAATTTTTACAAGGGCTATCCTTAACTCCTATTATTTCTTTGTTCTGAAAACAAGAAAAGTCACTCAGGTATAGCACTCTAGATGAAAAATATTCATAAGAGATGAGGGCAGTTTTGGCGTATTTATTTCCTTTTTCTTTTAATTTATTTTCAAGCAGAGAGAGAAGGGGGAGAGAGGGAAAGAGAATGAAGGAATATGAATGGGTATGCCAGGGCCTCTAGTCACTGCAAACAAACTCCAAATGCATGTGCCACTTTGTGCATCTGGCTTTACGTGGGAACTGGAAAATTAAGCATGGGTAGGTAGGCTTTGCAAGCAAGTGCCTTAACCGCTGAACCATCTCTCCAGCCCCCATTTTCAGAGTATTTATTAAAAAAAATTAAAATGAGTTCAGATGATTTTTAAGTTAGACCAATAAATGAAGTCTAATATATTGAAGACATGTCACTTATTAAATATAGATACTAGTCTGGGGTATATCTGAAGTGTTTAAAATGTAAAGAATTAGTAATTAAGTAAGGATATCCTAGAATTCAGTAAGAAAAAAAGATAGGAAATACTAAATATTCAAACAAAAGCAATTCAATGAAATCTAAGCAACTAATGAATAAATAAGACCTGTCCAAACTAACTACAAATGAAAATATATTGAATCAATGAAGTACCACTGTTTTTATACAAACATACATATACACACATAAAAGAATGTCCGTATGAGTAAGTAAATGAAACCCCAAATACTCACCTAAAATTAAAAAAATGCTGTGATATATTTTTACAATTGAATATTATCCAGCAATGAAAAAGAATAAGTACAACCAACATGAATAAGGTAGATATAATCTTCAGTGAAAGAAACCGGCCAAAAGAGTATATCTACATGAAGTAAGAATAGCCAAAATTAATCTCTAGAGACAGCAAGAGGTTTATTTTTAGGGGGTAGAAGTATAATACTAAATGAGATGTCGCACATGGAAGTGTTCGGGAATGCTGTGAATGTACTATACATTAATCTATATACTAGTTAAGTGAATATGTGTATGCATATGTGAAAATGCATATAACTCTATACTCAAATGTGTACCCCTTTGCCCCAAATGCCTTTTTCTAATTATAAAAACATTCACTACAAAAATAAGATTAAAAAAAAAAAAAGAGGGGCTAAGGAGTTTGTTTAGGAAATAAAGGTTCTTGTTTGCAAAGCCTGCCAGCCTGGATTCAACTACCCAACCATCCATGTAAAGCTGGACCCAAAGTGGCACAGCCATCATGTGCACATATGCATATGTGCATGCAACATGCAAATAATTTTTTAATTTAAAATAAAAAGGGAAACCGTTCACACAAATGTAGGAAATCGGGAATGACAATTTGATATGTATCCCATTTTATAGCTCTTTCTATAATATGTGGACCATGAAAGAATCACCATGATTATAGTTATAAGTAATCTCTCACTGAGTAAATATTTTGTCACATAGCATGTCACACTAGATTTCTCCATGTTAAAATCCTGAGATTACATTGCTAATACTTTCATTTGTCAAAGCACTAGCAAAAGTTACTGATTAGGGGAAGAGGAAAAGATATACTTTTTTTTGTCTTTATTAAGCAAAGTAAAATGAAACAATAAAGTACAAAATTATAATGAGTTCACTGATTTTCACCATCTTGCTAGTTTAGTGAAATTGCACACTACTACCTAAAGAGCAGCCAATATCTCTGAGTTTAGCATGTTAATTCACACCTAGTAAACATCAGCCACCATGTATATTCTTCCCTATTAACTACCACTAGGTGATCATGTAGCCTATATTGCCATTTCCTACTTCTTTTGTCTACCTTCATGTATCATGTATCTATGATGAAGACATGGCTTCACTGAGCAAATCTTTCGTCTTTGTCATAATTGTCCTATGGGAAAAACCATCTCACTATGTCAAAATATAAAAGAAACATGTAAAGGGCCTGGCCATGTGGCTCAAAAGTAATCTCTTGCCTATTTTAGTTTATGCAAGGCCCTGAGTTCAACCCCCAGCAAAACAAAAACCAAACCAATAACAGCAGCATAAACAATAAAAGACAGTGAAAAATAAACCAAAAAAATTATAATTTAAGTCATTTGTTAGATATAGTAAAGTAATAAAGAAAAGTTAATCTGGGCTGGAGAGATGGCTCAGCAGTAAAGGCACTTGCCTGCAAAGCCTAATGACCTGGGCTTGATTCTCTATGTAAAAGCCAGATGCACAAAGTGGAACATGCATCTGGAGATCATTTGCAGCAGCTGGAGGCCCTAATGTGCCCATTCTGTCTGTCTATCTCTCTCTGCTTGCAAATAAATAAATAATATTTTTGAAAAGTTAATCTATTTATTAAGAGCAGATTAATTTATTCAACTTGTATTTATTGACTAACCAGCTACAGTATAAAAGAGAGAGAGAGTATGTGTGTGTGTGTAGTTTAACATGAGACTCCTAGGAAGGACTCGGTCTCTTCCATTCTTTAATTACATGATCTCAGGGCGTAGCACAGTTTCTGCATCAACTGCTTCATTTATAACATGAGGGTACTCCTACTATCTACCACATAAAGTCATCGTAACTATCAAACAATATGATACATCAACAGTGTGTATAGGATCTGGAAAATAATAGTAATAACTCATTAAGTGTTAAGTTTTACTATCAATGTAAGCTTGGCAGTCTGGTATCTATAGGTTAGAGAAGTATGAAAATTCAAAAACTTTCCTCACCAGAAATAATTACAACCATGACACTCAATATCTAATAGAATATATTGTACCAAAAGTCTCTGAATTTACAACTTTATACTATGGAGTTCATTCAAAATTTCCACATACCAAGTTTACTGATTTGGAACCTAAGTAAATTAAGTTTGCCTTCTTTTTTAGGATTGAAATTTCAAATATTAATCACAAAATAAGCCATGTAGGATCAAGTTCTTACAAATACATTAGTATTAGTAATTTTAAAGGTTACAAAAACATTTTTTAAAACACAGAAAAGCTAAATGAGGGGAAAATAAAATATACCTCACAGTGGGATATGTGTTTCTGTTCACAATAGTGACAGACTGTCCTTCCATCTCATACAATGTATAACAACCATCATTCCTTCAAATCCAGCTCGAAGCTGAATTACCTCAGTAAAGCCTGTCCACAAGAACTATTCATGTCTCTCCTCTCTGCTCACGTGTTGCGTACTGCTACCTCAGTCCACCAACAATTTTTCAACCAACAGCTTGGAGCTGTGCTACCAAACAAAAATATTGTGAGCCATATAAATAACTTTAAAATTTTCAGTACCCACTTTAAAATGAGAAAAAGAGGTTAAATTAATAAATATAATCCAAAGTGTTCAAAATATTATCATAGAACCATAATATATATGTAATACAAAAACTATTGAGATATTTTACGTTCTTTTCTTACACACTAACTATTCAAAGGATATATTTTATACTTCCCGAACATCTGGATGTGAACTACTCTCATTTCAAAAGCTCAACAGCCACATGGAGCTACAGGATACCATGCTGCAAAGGGCAAATCTAGAGTCTCAAGTGTAACCTGGTTATAAGGTGGGATCACCAGCTAGTAGTAGCACTACTTGGGATCTTCTTAGAAATTCAGCCCCTCCTCAGACATACAAGAACAGGATATGGGGCTGGAGAGATGGCTCAGCGGGTAAGGCACTTGCCTCCAGTGCCTAAGGCCCCGGGTTCAATTCCCCAGGACCCATATAAGCAAGACCCACAAGGTGGTGGCCCTGGTGTGTTCTCTCTCTCTCTCTCTCTCTCTCTCTCTCTCTCTCTCTCTCTCTCTCTGTATTTCTCTGCTTGAAAATGAATAAAATAAATAAAAAAAAGAACAGGATATGTCCTGTTCTTGCAAAATGCAAGGTGATCTGTATGCACATTAAAGACTGTGAGGCACAAATGAGACCACACATAACTTGGTAGTTTTACTTAACTGCTACTGCAATTGAAGCAGCATATGGTATTAATCTACTACAATGTGGGAATAGTTCTGTGGGCTGCCAAAAGTGACAGCCACTTGTACATGTGGCAGTACACTGAGCACCTGAAATTATGTTTGCTGCAACTGAGAAATTTCATTTTTAATACTATTTCACTTTGCTCTATTAAGTGAAATATAGCCACATGTGCAAAATGAGCATCATAATAGAGAATACAACTCTAGGGTTATTTACTATTTCACAAGCAATCTCTAGGAGGGTCGTCAGAATAATTCTGGCAGGCTCTAATTCCTCTAATTAGTTTTATACATTTTTTTTAATTTAATGAAATCATGTTTACCTTTTTATACTGGCTATAGCCAAATTTAGACCCTACCATTAGGAAAGTCAATAAAAGTTATACCTTAAATATAATGTTATTAACATTACTCTAGTTTACTATTATCAGTTAACAATGAAAATATACATACTTGGACAGTCTTTTTTATTCTATGGGAAGGGCCTGGATACTCTGGAGAATACAAATCCGTGAGGAATAATGAGTTGATTAATGTTGACTTTCCCAGTCCAGATTCACCTAAAAGAAATAGCAGGGGAAACTGTCAAACTCAGCCCTTATACACAATGAATGCTAGAATCCAAGTATTTCTTTCTTTTGAATGTTTATTTATTGTTAATAAGTAGAGACACTGTATTAAGAAGTCTTGTGTTGCTACCCCATTTCCCTCCTCCCTGCCCCCAATCCACTGAGGGCCCTCCTCAATGGGATTGCTGGAACACTCCATGGGATGGAAAGCTATGAATTGTGAAAGCAGTAGCCAATTTTTTTGTCCGTTTGAGGGAGGCAATGCCTCTGAATATTTTCCCTACCGTGGCTCTTAAAATCTTTCTGCCCCCCCTTCCAAAAAATTCCCTGAGAGTAAGTTTTAAGTCTGCTTTACTGTTGAGCTCTTGAGTCTCTGAGTTTCTGCTTTGGGCTTAAAATGCAAGTACTTCTTGACAAAACTTAAGTGACATTAAAAAGTACACCACAAAAATCCTTATTACAAAAAGAAAAAAGTTGTCCTCAGTTTCATTATAAACTAAGCAAATTCACACTGTCAAAGATTTTTTAAAGAATTCTTAAATAATTTTACCACCATGTCCTTTAAAGTAATATATCTAATGCCAAGCATGGTGGCGCATACCTTTAGTCCCAGCACTGGAGAGGCAAGGGTAGGAGAATTGCCATGAGTTAGAGGCCACCCTGAGACTAAATACTGATTTCCAGGTCAGCCTGAACAAGAGTGAGACCCTACCTGGAGTGAAGGGGAGTAATATAACTAATACTATCATTGAGTGACACTTTAAAAAAAAATTTTGAGAGAGAAAGAGAAAGGGGGAGGGGGAAGAAAGGGAGAGAGTAGTGTGGCAAGACCTCTTGCTGCTGCAAAAAAACCTCCAGATGCATGCGCCACTTTGTGCATCTGGCTTTACAGGATACTAGGGGTTGAACTTGGGTGGGCAAGCTTAGCAAGTGCCTTTAACCACTGTTACATCTCTCCAGCCCAGAATTGACAATTTTTTAACAGAAACGGATCCCTAGAGCCTAAGGTCAATCACTGTGGAAAAACAAACAACAAGAAACCTAGCTGACATGTATTGCTGCTTAAGTAAAATAAAAAGTAAAGGTAATTATCTTAATGATAGGCAAAAATGAATGACCAAGGCAAGAATGTAGTTACAAAAGTAGAAATGTCTTAATACAAAGATGAAATCAATTATACTGCCCCTCAGTATTGTGACAGTTAACTCCTTCAAGGCAAGTTCCATAGACCCTGGCCCCTTGAGTGGGAGGTGTTTCTAGCTAGAGTTCAAACCTAGATGCTAAAACTGATTTGTCAGGTATGTACCAACCAGCTGTCTCTGACTTACCTGGTGGAGGTCTTAAAAAGTCACTGAAACTGAAAGTCCAGCCTCTTATTCCTGCACATGGTGTTTTAGGAGGACTTTTGAATATCCAGGCCTTAGGAAGGTAAGGACTTCCTCCACCTCTGCTTATTGGCTGGTGTGAGGTAAGGCTCCAGATTTTTCCCACATGAACCTTTTTCCTCATGAAGGGAGCCCTCTGTTATCTTTTCTTCTTGTGCTTGTTAGGCTGAACAGCATAGATTTTGTTAAACCCTCTCCCACGTGTTCTTTCCACACTGGTGGCTGGAGATCTCTGTAACTTCCCATTCTCTTTTTAATAAAGTCTCCCACTATACCCTATACTCTGGTGGTCTATAATTTTAATTCTTTAACTTTAGACAAGAATTCGGGTACTCGGTAAATTCTGAAGTGCATTGGAATTTGCTGGGTATTATCTAAGCTCTAATCCCCAGCTCCGCTGCTACAGTATAAAATTCAAAATCTAAAATGTACTTTCTAATTTACCCAAAAAGTTGAAGGATACCTCTCCATAAACTAGAATTAAAAAGACCTTTTAACAATGCTTCTTCAAGAGTATAAATGGAGGAAGCTCAGGCTTGATTTCTACTTTGATCACATATTCTTTGACTTTCAATGTCTAGTCTAGTATACAGCACACTAAGCATACAGTTCATTTGTAGCAAAATATAGTTTCAAGGTATGCATAATATAGTCAAAATACTATATTTTTAAATCAAAATATGATAATATAACACAGTTTAAGCATTTTGTTTTGTCTTTTTCAAGGTAGGACCTCACTCTAGCCCAGCCTGACAGGTAATTCACTATGTAATCTCAGGGTGGCCTTGAAGTCAGTGATCCTCCTACCTTGGCCTCCCCACCACCACCACCACTCTAAGCATTTATTCTTTAATAGCTCATTTATGATAATGGGCATGGTTAACCGAAATAACATTTACATGTCTATGCTGAATTCTTTTGATGTTAGCTATCAAAAGAAGGCAAGATCCTTTTTCTAGGTTGCCTGGATTAACCTCTTTCACCTGTGGAATACATTTTTTTTTCTTGATGAAAAATTACAGATATGTAGGCCTGGGCTAGAGCAAAACCCTACCTCAAAAATCAAAAAGCAAGCAAACAAACCAAAAATACCAGATGTGAGGGTTAGAGAGATGGCTCAGTACTTAAAAGGGAGCTACAGGAGCATAAAAGGCCTGAAAGGGCCTCAGACCATCTGAGTTCTCAATTCTCCAAATAGGGAAACAGCCAGGCATGGCCATATATTCCAATAATCCTGGTCCTGCTGAAAGCAGAGACCTGAGAATACCTGGGGCTAATAGAAACAGCTCAGGATGAGGAAGTTTAGGGGTGGCAGGGTCCCAAAAGTTAAAGCAAGGAATGTCCTTGAGCCTATTCTTGCAAGCTCTACTTTGCTAGATGTCACAGAATTATATGGCTTCTCCTTATCTCTTTGTGCCTAAAGGAGGTCCCCTTATATCTATTTTTCCTTAAACACAACTAGAGTCCCTCCCCAGAAAGGCTGCCCCTTTCTTGGAGGTCAAAGAGTCCAGGAAGGATTAAACCTGATTTCTTTATGTAGAAACTTGGCTTCTAATAGTTTTCCATACTGCTTTTTTTCCTTTAACCCTACCACCTTGAACAAAGACAGAGAGAATGAAATATGTAATCCAAATCTATAATACTTAGAAATGAAAAACAAAAACTTTGCTGAGCAAAGGTAGGATAAGCCATGAGTCTGAGGCCACCCTGAGACTAGATAGTGAATTCCAGGTCAGCCTGGGTTACAGAGAGACCCTACCTCACTGTACTTATAGAGATATTTTGTCAAGTTAAAAATAAGGTGCATTAATTTAAAAATTAAAACTCAAATAATTAAATCAGATATAGAACTTACCTTTTAAAGGCTTGGAGAGAGCAGGAGAACAAAAGAAAGTAGAACAAAGGAAAAGAAGATATAGGAAAAATAAAAGCTTTAAAGGCAATATAACAAGTCTGGCTATGGCTCTAGGGCGGTAGATATTATATTTTATTTACTTGTTTGTTTAGTTTCACCATTTCTAAATGTCCTTTAAAAAATAGTGGTTTTGTAATTTAAAAAGCATCCTCAATTTGCCACAGCAAAATAGGAAATTAAGAAGCTGCAAAACCTCATTACTAGCCTAATTAACCTTCTTAAGAGCAGTGGAAAGGAGTGAAAATTCTACAGCAACAAAACAAATAACCAAGCACAAACGTTCATGAAATGTTTCCATGGTATTTTTCTGTATCTTGTCTACCCTGTCTATGAGTCGAGAAAACCAGCAGCCTGGTTACCAATTCCTTCCATCAAACAGGAAGGAAGACTGCAGACCTTCCTTGTGGCATTTTAACCTCTTTTCACCTACAAGGATTAGTCTCTGTATTACCTAATTCAGACTTTAGGTGGGCCAAGTAGTAAATTAAGACTACAAATACTCAACTGCAGGCTATAACTGATGACCATCTAAAGACCCAAGAGAAACAGGGATAAGAGCCTTCAAGAAACTGACATTCAAAAGCAGCCACATAAAAAGGGAAGAAGAAAGGCATACACTGGGGTAAGCAAAATTAATGCTCAGATTTTCCATTCCAGAAAGATACATCACATAAGCATGTGCTCCTAAAAAGTCAAGGAACTTAATTATATTTATAACTGAATATCCATTTTCAAAATAGAGGATATAAATTCATGATGAAGATACACTATGGAACACCAGTATTTGCTAGGAATGTACTGGTGCAATATATTAAGTTCTGAAGAATAAGACATTCACAGAACAGTATTTGCAGCATGGCATCATTTACATTTTTAAAAAATTATGTGGAGGCTCAGTGGTAAAGTACTTGCCTAGAATGTGCACTGCCCTAGGTTTAATACACCCCACCATCTTAAACAAAATCTGAACAAGAATAAATTAAATAACCTTACTACGTTTAAGTATCTCAACCTGAACGCCAAACTTCATGTCCTTAGCCACTACGCATACTTCCCAGAAATTGAACAAATTAAAGAACATGCTTCATGCTCTTTGTCTTGACCAACCTCATTTTAATAGAACAAATTCACTCTTTTTTTTTTTTTTTTTTTTTTGCATTACTACAGTTTCAAGTGGGGAAGTAATAAATTTAGAAGAAAGTTGAAGTTCATGAGTTTTTCCTTTCTTGGGTACTCTCTACCTATCTCCACATCCAATCTCATGTCTGTTCTGGATCCAAAGGAAAAGGAAAAGGGAAAAGAGAACTTTTTATAAGATGTAAAAATATTCTACCAGACTAGCATTCTGACTTGGCTTTCCTCTGCAGTAGTTAAAAAAAACTCATAATTATTTTAAAAATTCAAAAATTTGTATGAAAACACAAAAGACCATGAAGAGCTAAAGTAATAATAAGTAGAAAGAATATTGCTGGAGGCATCACAATACATCACCTTAAATTATACTACAGAGCCCTAGAGGCAAAGACAGCATCACACAGAATGGTGGAAGAGTACAGAGGCTCTTGAAATAAACTCACAAGGCTGAGGCCACCTAATATTTGACAAGTGTCAAAAACATACACTGGGGTTGGAGAGATAGCTCAGCGGTTGGGGCACTTGCCTCCAAGTGCCTAAGGCCCGCAGTTCAGTTCCCCAGGACCCACATAAGCCCCCCCCCCCTCTCTCTCTCTCTCTGTATTTCTCTGCTTAAAAATGAATCAATAAAATATATTTTTAAAAAATACACTGAAAAAAGACAATCTGTTTAACAAATGGTTCTGGCAAAACTGGATATCCACCTGCAGAAATTGGATCCCTAGCTCTCAGCATTCACAACAATCAATTCAAAATGGAATAAAGACTTTAATTTAAAACCAGAAAGTGAAACTGCTAGGGGAAAACACTTCAAGACATACAGATAGGCAAGAGCTTTTGGAACAGGACTCAAATAGCACAGGAAGTAACCTCAAAGATTAACAAGTAAAACTACACAAAATTAAAAAGCATCTGCTTAGCAAAGGAAACTATCAACAGAGTCACTATCAACAGAGTGAATAAACAGCTTAAAGAATGGGAGAAAATCCTTGCCATCTATACTTCTAATAAGGGACTATAACAGACTTGCACAAACTTAAGAGCAAGGGAAATGGCTTAATTTAATGCTTGCTGAGTTCAAGGACCTGAATGTAGATCCCAGAACCCACATAAATGCCAGTCATGATGACACATACACATAATCTAAGCACTCAAGAGACAAACTCTGGGTTTAGTGAGAGAACTTGGGTCAACAAATAAGGTAGAAGTCATTGAGTAAGATACTTGGCATTGATCTGGCTTATACATGCATACACACATGTGCACTTACACATACACATTGTGTGGCCTCCCTCCCCACATACCCACAATAAAAAAAGATAAAGCATCGAAATTCCATAAAATGGGCATGAGAAGAACTGCAATGAGGGGATTCTCCACTTACGACAGCTTCATAAAGTCAAAAAACCTGAGAGGTGGGTGAAGGGCACTGTGTGCTTGGGACCAGTGTGTTGGGGGCACCAGCAGGTTTGGGACAGAGCCTCCAGGTGGGTGAGAGGCACATGGGTAGTGAGAACCCTGGACAACCCAATTCTATGAACAAGACCAGAAATGATAGCTGACTCCCTGGCAAGAGATGAGCCACGTTTAACGCCTCAGCCAAGGTGAAACCAGAGGAAGTGGATGTGCACCAGGGTGATGGAGACTAGACACTGAGGATACTCAAAACGTCCCAAAGCAGAAATCCAAAGGATCCTTAGGAGCTTAAAACTAAAGTAGACTTAAAACTCACCCACCATGGCTCAGGGTACTTTGCGGAAGGAGCAGAAAGATTTTAAGAGCCACGATGGGGGAATATCCAGAGGCATTGCCCCTTCCCCCACTAACTGCTGCCCATAGCCCTGGATTCCATGAAGTATTCCAACATCCCCAAAGAGGAGGACCCTCAGTGGAATGGGGGCAGGAAATAGGGGAAGGGTGGTACCAAAACATGAATTATACAAAGTTTCTACTTTAATAATTATTAAAAATAATTTCTAATCCAAAAAATGCTAATCAAGAAATGGGATAATGAGAGGTTGGAGAGATGGTTCAGCAGTTAAAGTCAATTTCTTGCAAAGTCTGCCAACCCCAGTTCAAATCCCAGTACCCACATAAAATGAGACACACAAAGTGGCACATGCATCTAGAGTTGGTTTACAGTGGCAAGAGGCCCTGGCATCCATGCAAACACACACACAAACACTCACTCTCAAAAAACAAAAAGAGAGAGAGAAAGTAATGGGATAATTAACTCAATAGACAATTTTCAGAAACACAAATGGCCAGTGAGTAGTTTTTAGTGTTCACCATTCTTAGCCATCAGTCAAAGACAAATTAAAATTACACTGAGATTTCGTGGGACCTTATTAATTCACTGCTGGTGGAAGTGTAAACTAGTAGTCACTGTGGAACTACTCAGTACAGAGTTTTCTAAAAAAAAAGTTAAAAAGAGAACCGCCATGTGACCCAGCTGTACCGCTCCTGGACACATATCCAAAGGACTCCATATCCTACTTGCACACATCTATGTTACTGCTGCATTATCCATAATAGCAAGAAAATGGAACCAGCCTGGATGTCCACCAACACATGAATGGACAATGAACAAGTGGTAGATATACGATGGAATTTTATTCAGTCATAAAGAAAAATAACATAAAATCCATGGGAAAAGTGAATGGATCTGGAAATTATTATATTAAAAGCAAGGTAACCCAGGCTAAGACAAATGCCATTTTTCATAAACAAGTAGCAGCAAATTATTTTAAATGGTAGTACAAGTTTTTTAGTTACAAGTTTTTTAGTTATCAAGTCTACTCTTTCTTATAACACAGAGAATGGAGGAGGCCAAAAGGAGCAAGACAACAAAACAGAAAGGATTACCTTGAAAGAGGAGAGACCCCAGGGAATGGGAGGCAGGGAAGGAGAGAGGGACAGGTGGGAACATGATCAAATTACTATATGTCAATATTTTTTAAAAGACCCTAGTGTGCTACTCTACCACTATTGCCCACAATTTCTCAATTTTTAGTTTCCATCTTAAACAGAAAGAAGGGACAAGGAAGAAGAAATATAAATACGGTTATGCAACTAAGTTAAATTTTAAAATATATTCATACAAAATAAAACAAAATACATTCACTAAAGTTATTTGATATTTTCTTAAAATTTATTTTGAACTGATTAATAGATTAACAGTTTAAAACTTAGACCAAAATTACAGGTTAGCAAGAAATCATCTTACCTACTACCATAAGTGTGAATTCAAACCCTCTTTTCACTGATTTTCTGTACACTTGATTTGGGAGATTGGCAAATCCCACATAGCCTTCAAGATTCTTCGGTTGCTGAGCAAGGTTAAAAAAAAAAAAAAAGCCAAGTTATTGTGAATCAGCAATACTCTATCACAGGTTTCAAATTCTTTTCATCAAACTATTTTAGAAAATTATATACAAACCATTACTCATTACAAATTAAATTAACTTTATACTGTTACTATAAAATATAAAAGTATCAGTTAATTGCAGAATGGATAGAATGAACTGGGCATGAATCAACTGACAATAAAATGATTAATTCTGAAAGCACAAAAATCAGGCTGGGAAGTGACCTAGTAGATAAGGCATTTTAAATTCAGAGCCCACATAAAGCAGAATGCTGTAGCATTAGTGTCTATAATACCAGCATGCCTAAGGAGAGGAGAGAGTACAAGACAGAAGAATCAACTGGAAACTCACAGGCTAGTCTGGTGAATGTAGCAATGAGCAACATAGTCTGCCACAACCAAGGCAGATAGTGAGGATCAACCCCTGAAGGACCTCCACAGATGTGCCATAGCATGTGTATGCTTGCACTAAGACACATGAACACACGTACACACCATACATGCACACATAGAAAGAAGCCTGTGTCAGATGATAGTAGGGAGATTCTGCCCAACAAAAGCAACAAAATAACAAAGGATTTTCCACAATGAAAAAGTCTCAAATCCCTTTAAGATTATATTAAGACTGTGTCATTTTTGCTCAGAGATTAATTACCATGGCCATGAGCTTTTGGAAATTTGTCTTCTGACTCATGAAATAAGACCAAAATGTTGAGCTTAAAGCATGTTTATTCATAACTTCTTGAAGGTTTTCATAATCAATGTCAATCAGCAAACTACAAAGTTCAAGCTGTTGTGCCTGGTCTAATTATATCACCTCAAGGTTTTACAGTACCTCTGCTGCCTCCATCTTCAGGGAAATCAAGTTTATCCAGGTTTTAAAACAACCTGTCATTCTACTGATTATAGGGCTATTTCTTGATTCTTTGATGACTTGAACAATCATTTCACAAGTAATTTTTTTAAAAAAATAAATTTTATGCTGGTGTAGTAAGTCTGATTAACTCACTCATTGGTAAGAAACACTAGATAGATAGATAGATAGATAGATAGATAGATAGATAGATAGATAGATAGATAGATAGTTCAGATGACCTGAGTGAGTATAGTCTTGCTGGTTAATTGTACTTCAGAAATAGGTCTTATCATTAAAATAGAATGGCAAAATAATCCTTAGCAGCATATATATGTCTCAAAATTTTTCCCCACATTTAAATTCTTATTTTAAAAAACCCATTAGAGGGCTAGAGAGATGGCTCAGCGGTTAAGGCACTTGCCTCCAGTGCCTAAGGCCCCATGTTCAATTCCCCAGGACCCACCACATAAACCAGACCCACAAGGTGGTGGCCCTGGTGCATTCTCATATTCTCTCTCTCTCTCTCTCTCTCTCTCTATATATATATATATATATATATATATATATATATATATATATATCTCCCTCTCTCCCCCTCTCCCTCCCTCTGTATCTCTCTGCTTGAAAATGAATAAAATATTTTTTAAAAATTAGATCATACTAACAATTTGGATTTTAAAAAGAAGCTTGCATTTTTTAATATCATATATGTGGCTAAGTAGTTCCTATTATCCTTGTCATTTATATAAACTAACTTCTAAGCTAGATATTTGTAGGCAACATTAGCCAATTAAATTGAAAGGTTAACTTAAGTATTAGGACACTGATCAAAATACAGTATTTTAAAGACAAATATTTGAGTAGAGCTAAATTATTTATATATATATATATATGTATATATATGTATAGTTCCCTTGGCTCATATTTCATCTAACTTTAAGTTAGTTAATTTAAATTAACTTACTGTTAAAAGCAAAAGTCTCTGTATAAATTATATAGTATACTCACAGCTACTTTGTAAAGGACACATTTCCATCATTCCAGTGTTCCAGATTCCGACAGAACAAATTCACAGAGGAACAGTAAGTGAGGAATTCCAAGTATTGTAATGGCACATTCAGTTCAAACAGGAGTGGCAAATCCATTGGAACATAGCAAAAGACAGAAAAATTAAAGTTACTTACATGTATCTCAATGAAGTAGAGGTAAATTACAAATTGAAGCCAGACTCTTTTCTGTATATATCAAAGTAATACTTCCAAAAGAGACAGACAGAAAAACAAAGAGGAGGGAGAGGAACAGGAAGGGGGCAAGAAAAACTTTCTTGTGGAAATATAAAAGACCTCCAATCTCTTTAGAAGGTCAATTCTACCTTAAACCTAAAGTCTTATAGGAAATTCTGGAAAACATGTGGGAGTAGAAAATTTCAGGAGAGTTGAAATTCATACAACTTTATATTGCCAGTTAAGACAGCCCAGTTTGAACAAATACAAACCTTTTTAAAAGTTAAGACATTTTCACACAATGCTCTACTTCAAGTTCTATTAAGCTTATATTCAGAACTGAAAGAAATGTAGATTGTAGATACAGGAAGGTGAAAGCAGCTCAAAATGATAAGCAGTAATATATGAAAAGAATTATAGGCTATGAAAACAACTGTATGGTCAACAATGAAACTGAAAAAAGCAAGATGATCCTTGGACAAACTTTTTGTGAAAAGAATGCTTCATACTTACATGAATCTGTTATATAGCAACCTACTTCAAATACCGTAAGGCAGTGAAGGAATTATTAGCTTATACTTAGTTAAATTTAGTTAAGTAAAAAGCTAGCTTTAAAGTTAACTAATTATATAATTATTTTTCCCATGACAAAATCCTTCAATAACTTCTCACCTCCCACAAAAGTAAAACTGAAAAGTCCTTCCTTATAGGCTCATGGTGGTTTCCTAAACCTAAATTGCATTTTAGAAATAAGCTAGGAGATGAGCTAGAGAGATGGGTCAGCCATTAAAGGTGCTTGCTTGCAAACCCTGACAAACTGGATTTACCCACATAAAGCCAGATTCACTTAGTCATTTGCAGTGGCAGGAGGCCCTGGCATGCCTATACTCTGTCTCCCTCTCAAATAAATAAAAATGATTTTGAAATAATAAACTAACTGGAGGAGCTTCTATAATATCCAATCAATGACCTACCTGCATCCTAGATCAACTGCATCAGTCTCTGGAAGTGGGTCCCATCCATCAGTATCTTTCCTTTTGTTTTTCAAGGTAGGGCTTTGCTCAAGCCCCAGCTGACCTAGAATTCACTGTAAGTTTGAGGCTGGCCTCAAACTCACTGTGATCCTCTTTCCTCTGCCTCCCAAATGCTGAGATCAAAGGTATGTGCTACCATGCCTACAGTCCATAAGGATTTAAAAAAAATATATTATCTGCTTATTTGTATGTGTATTTAGTGTACACACAAAGTGTCTTGCCACTGCAAATGAATGTCTGTCAGGCTGTAGGTACCTGGGGAATTAAACCAAAGCAAGCAGACTTTGCAAGCAAAGACCTTTAACCATTGAGTTAATCTCTCCAGCCCCTCCATCAGGATTTTTAAAGCTCTTCAGATACTGAGCTGAGAATCACTGGATGACAAAGCCCTGGCCCTCCAGTTACTTCTGGCCTCTTACCCTGTTACTCCTCTCCTTGTTCACTTCTCTTCTATGCATACTACACCCCATAACTCTTCTCCAAACATCCCAGGATGTTTTCCCATGAAGACTTACACATGTTGCCTTTCCTGTCAGGAATATCTTATCATTATTATTACTTAAATGTCAGTTTCATTAAAAAAAAACCTGTCTGGTTACCATATTTAATCTTACTCTATCCCTCACCCCAGCATTTTGCTGGTTGCTTTATGTTTCTCCTTAAGGCTTATCACCGTCTAGTATATATTTTACTTTTTCTTTTTTCTGGAATCTCCACCAGGCCTCCAAACTACAAAATTCTATCAAATCATATTAAAGGAATTTCAAGAATTATGACATCAGCTGGGTGTGGTGGCACAAAACCTTTAAATCTCCCCCCCCCCCACTCAAGGACTGCAGTGAGTTTGAGGCCAGCCTGTGACTATATAGTGAATTCCAGTTTAGCCTGAGCTAGAAAAAAAAAAAAAAAAGTGGGAGTTCGGCTGAGGGGATGGTTCAGTGGTTAAAGGTGCTTGCTTACAAAGCCTACTGGCCTGGGTTCAATTACACAGCCACTGATATGCAGGCAGGCATTTGTTTTCAATGGCAAGAGATCCTGATGCACACACACAAATAAACAAGGGCATTCCATAAGTAAAGGAGTGGTCCCTAAACTAGGGAGAAACTTGGTACTCCCAAGAACTAAAGAAAAGGTATTTAATCTGTAATAAAGGAAAGTAACAAAGGGATGAATGATAGCAAATGAGGTCAGGGAGGCAGGCAGGGGACAGATCATGTGGGACTTAGCCAAAGTAAAAAGTCTGGATATTATTTTAGGAATGGAGAAACCACCTGGGGGGGAGGGTTATAAGCAGGTGACCTGATTAGTGTTTTAAAGATAGCTCTCCCTTCTACAAGGAGAAGTATAAATATGATCTAAGGAGGCTACTGCATTAAGAAAGTGTATGTTAGGCCGGGCGTGGTGGCGCACGCCTTTAATCTCAGCACTTGGGAGGCAGAGGTAGGAGGATTGCCATGAGTTCAAGGCCACCCTGAGACTACATAGTGAATTCCAGGTCAGCCTGGGCTAGAGTGAGACCCTACCTCAAAAAACCAAAAAAAAAAAGAAAGAAAGAAAGAAAGTGTATGTTGAACTAAGATAGCAGGAAGCAGGAAGCAATGAGATTTGAAAGAATTTAAAATATGTTTTGAAGATAAAGTTGACAGAATATTGCTAATGGGTTAGATGTGATCATCGATGGAAAGAGACCATTAAGAGGGGCTAGGAGATCACTCAGTTGGTAAAATGAAGTATAAACACTGAGCTTGGAGAACCAGGATCCAAGCATAATGCTAGGCATCTCTAATCCTAGCATGGGAGGCAGAAACAAAGAATTTCTGGGACTTACTGGCCAGCTAGTCTAATGGATTCACTGAAAGACTCTATCTCAAAATGGAGAGTGACCAAGAAGACATCTGAAGCCTCCACATGCACACACAATTGTGATCACATGTGTATAGACACATGCACACATACCATACACATGCAAAGAGAAAGAGAGAGAGAGAGAGAGAGAGAGAGAGAGAGAGAGAGAGACCAAAGAATGGCTCTTAAAGTTTTATCTAGTGATATTTATTAGGAAAATAGAAAGCAATAGAAGAGGAAGACTGGGTGGTGAGAGCCAAAAAAAAAAAAAAAAAGCTTTCAATAATGCTGTTTGAAATACCTATTATATATTCAAGAAGAGATATCTAGTAGGCAATTTTAAATACACAGCTAGAATTCCATGGTTGGTTGATGCTAAAAATACAGATAGAGTCAACTGCACATGAATACTTACTATTGGGAGAGGATTGGATTCTCAGAGAGAAACTATACAAAAAGAAGGTAGAAAAGAGCAGGCCTGGAACACTACAATTCAGGCTGAGAAAGTTAAGCCAGTGAGGTGGGAGACAATTTCTGGGATGAAGTAGTCACTAAACTCTGTTGAATCCAAAGAAATATGAAATATGTGAGTGTACATATATTAACACTTTTAACAAGAGCAATTTCAGTAATACAGCAAGGAATTACAAATGTTATCACTAACTTTTAACAAGAGTATTCTCAGTGACAGTGAGGAACCTATGGACAAATCCAGTATTCATACCAAGGAAGGACCCCAGTGGGTAGGGAACACAGAGGAGGGAAACGAGGACACGTTCACAATAGTTGCTCATACAATGTATATACTTATTCATAATAAAGATATTAATTTTTAAAAAGTGACTAGGTTGGTTTAAAATACTCTGCACACAACAATTTTAACTATTTTAATTTTTTAATTAAATTATATTTAGAGCATTAGCTTGTCAGTTCTCCCAAGTGACTTCTCATACAGAACTATGTCATATTTTATCCCTATAATCCTAGCAAAATATAAATATACAGTTGATACTCAAAGAAGGTAGATGACCCACTTTCAGGACAAATTTCTTTTGAAGAAATTTTGTCCAAAATTAAAAAGCAAATTAGACTGTTTGCTGCTGGGAAAAAAAAATCAAAATTATCGTAGGCTTTGTATAAAAGGTGCCAGAAAAGACAAACTTTAAAGACTGAAGCTAACCTAACCTAGCACCAAAATTTATATACTAAAGAATATATCTGCCAAGATTTTAGTGTCTGAAATGCCACTGTCATTTTTAAGTTATGAATATTAATATTTTCTGTAACAAAATTTCCTACAGAACACTACATACTTTAAAGTTTGGTTCTTGAAACAAAAAAGAGGTGGTGGGAATTGAAACAAAATAGAAGCCTGATGACAGGCTCTGGCACACCCTGTCTAGTCTGTCTGTCTGTCTGTCTTAACCTATCTGCTTGCAAATAGAGATTTAAAACATAAAATAAATTGGGCAAGGGAAGGTTTGCATCAATAACTTTACATTTCCAAAATAAACAGTTGGCATTTTTATGTGACTTTAATTCAACTTAACTTCCTTGAATTTTAAGATATACACACTGACAAAATGATTAGATTTTTCCTCCTAATGTTTCAGTTGATTCTACAAATGAAAAATAAGGCAGGCCCTGTGGCACATGGCTGTAGTCCCAGCTAATAAGAAAGCAAGATCATTTGAGGACATGACCTCCAAGGCTAGTCTGGTCAATATAGTGAGACCTACATTGTGAAAATCAATTAACTAATTAAATATGAAATCATAAGATTACAAAAAGAAAAGATCTAATGCAAAAATGTACCTGTCTACTCCTTAACGTTCTTAGCAAAACTGTTGCATCATACTCAGGCACTTTCCTGGTCAAATTTCTACCATCACTCAAAGCACAAGGACAATGTAAAAGAACTTCATCCACCATTGAAATGCTGCAAATATTTTAAATATATTTGATCTAAAAATACACATTACTTTTAGCATAACATGAATACTGAAATATTAAAGGATTACACAGGCCTGTCTCCCATTCCCTAACCCCGACTATTTTAAAGGTTCATGTCTAATTCTGCACGCCTCCAGCAATAGCTCTCACTGAGAAAGTAGACTACATAGTGATGAGTCAACACTTATCTTCTTAATCTGATTCTGGATTCTTGGTTAATTGATTGAATAGGCTTTAAGAGTTACCTTTATAATTATGAAAAATGAAATTTTGTATAGATTTTCTTTCTCTTTGCTTATAACTTGGAATTCAGATCTTGCTAAAATGTCTGACCTCACTCTCATTCATTCAACATACAGCTACTAGACCCTGAAAACATTGCCAGGCATTTATCTGTATGTGTGCAGTGGCCAGGAACATAAATAGAATAACACAATAATAAACACTATAGTGTAAGAAAGCAAGAATACTATGAGAACATAAACAAAGTGGCCAAACTTATCAGATCCTAAAGGACTAGAACCTTTGGCCTAATGACAAATGAGAGTGGATGCTAGAAAATATAGGACTGGTGCTATTAACTAAAGGCCAGGAGGAGCAAGAGTAGAGTTCCTTGCATGACATAAAACCGTTCACACTATTTTTGCTAGGGTCTAGCAAAGGTGTGTCCAATCTTAATGTTTTTGCATGTGTATATAGTAGGTGTGATGTGTATATGTAGTGTATGCATGTGTGTGCCCCATGTACATGCAGAGGCCAGAAGGAAACATTAGATGTCCCCTCCATTGCTCAGCCACTTGTTTTTCCTTCGAGACAGTCTCTTCGCTGATTCCAAAGCCTGTTTTCATACGTTCCAGTTCTCTGGTCTCTGTTCTCCACAGGACTGGGTTACAGACATGTGTGGTTACACCACGTACTTATGGATTCTGGGGATTCAAACTCAGCAGTTTCAAGCCCCCTCAAGCCATCATGCTTATGGAAGGGAGAGCTCTTAATCTATGTCTCCAGCCATGTGTCCAACTTTTTGGCATTTTAACATGACTCTGTGATCTACAAATGTGTTGGGTGGCATTCATAGGTATATTGGGATGCATGAGACCTGTGTTGCCACAGGCTGCACACTCCTGGTCTAGGAGTTACAACTTAGGAATAGTATAGCAAAAAGCAATGAAAGAACTTTTTGACCACACTAAGCAACTCAGAATAGACTTCACCTTGAAAGCTTACTGAGAGTCTTAAATGAAGTGATGAAAAAGGAACATTAACATTAATTCATATGTATAGTCATTTGCTTATTTCAGAAAGTTACCACTGACAAAAATATTAAAGATGAACAAAAAAAAAAAACAGTAACAATTTCAGGACCTGCAACAGTAAACCATTGGAGAAATAAAGGGCAGTAGAAAGTTAAGAGAAATACAAGTTAAAACTCTACTCTCAATTAAGGTTGCCACTTAAACTATGTTAACTACCTGAAGTAGCTAGTCTGAGAAGAGATTTTTACACTTACATGAAATATTCCTATTTTGAAGATTTTGTAAGAAAATAAGAATGAAAAATATTTTAACAGTTTTTATACTGAATAAATATCAAAATCAGGAATGTTATTCACAGATGCATTTCAAAGAGATAAGCAACTGTATATGGGCTTCAAGGGGTCAACTATACTAAATGCTTTGGAGTAGTGAACATGAGAAATACTTACCACTTAGTGTTACCATGGACCATTGTCTGAGTCAAACCAGTGTAAACTCGTGAATATTGCATATGGGAAGGAAGCAGAAAAGTGCTGGCAATGAGTGCAAAAGCTTCTTATTGTGTGCTAGCTACTAGACAAGTGTGATGGTTTGATCCAGGTGACCCAAAAATGTAGATGCTCTGAATGTTTGATCCCCAGCTTATGGCAGTTTTGGAACTGGAACCTTGTTGGAGGTGTGTTGTTGGGGGGGGGAGGAGAAGGTCATGGGGTTATAGCCAGCTTCCCTTGCCAGTTTTTGGCACACCTTTCTGCCACTGTTTGCAGTGCTGTGGCAGAGATGATGTCTACCATCTGTGCATGCCTCATTTTCCCTGCCATGATGGAGCTTCCCCTCTAGTCTGTAAGCCAAAATAAACCCATTCCTCCCATCAGCTGCTTTTTGTCAAGTTCTTTCTAAGCAGCAAAGAGAACGTTGACTACAACAGTTCTGGTACCAGAAGAGGGGTCTGTCCTTGCTGCTAGAACCCTGATTCTGTGGCTTTGGCCTTTTGCAATTGATAGGCAGGAGGAGGAATGTGGACAGTTTTGAAACCTTGGCCTAGGAGTGCTGTGAGTACAGCTTGATGAACCATTCTGGTCAGAGTTAAAAGACCTGAATGCAGTGATGACTATGGACTGTGAGGTTTGGCTTAGAAGGGTGAGAAACAACTTTGTTGGGACTGGTCTAGAAGCAGTTTGTATAACTGGTCTAGAAAGCTAGAGGCATGTAGCCTTCTGCCTGCCTATGTCCTGAGAACTTGTGCAGGGTTGCTGTACATACAAATGTACTGGCATGAGCAGATAGAGATGGCACAGAAAGGAAGGAACTATCTGGGTTGAAACTGCTGCCCATTCAGCTGTGATGGTTTGAGAGATGACAACCACTGACATTGGGCCAGCTGATCTGCATTGGGACAGCAGAAAGAATGCAGATGGGGCCTGAATGTTGAAGCTTTCCTGCTCTTCAGTTATTGTTCCCAGATGGAACAAGTTGGTGGCCCACCTGACACTATGGAGTATAGCAAATGCAGGAAGTGGGTCGCTGGATTTGCAACACATTTTGTTTGTTTGCTTAAAACAGCCATGAGAAGTGTGAAGCAGGTGTATTGGATTGCCTGTGTGGAAGCCCAATGAAACCATGAGGATGAACCGTGGATTGCATTGGAGACCCGGTGAAATGCCAGGACTATTGGATGGCTGCCAAGGAGAGTTGCCTGGCACCAGATAAAGTTTTCCCAGACTGTGAGCAGCTGAGCTGGAGAGGCGGAATTGAATTCCAGAGACCAATTACTGGTTATTATCAGACATGGAGTTAGAGAGTTTGATGTTTGACCTGTTTGTTTTAAATCTTGAATTGATTTAATTTGTCCTTATGCCCAATGCCATCTTTTGCAGTTCTGTGCTGTTAAGGGTTTGTTTTGGGTTTTTTGTTTGTTTGTTTGTTTGTTTTGCTTTTTCTTGGGTTTTTTTTTTTTGTATTATGGCTCAGTTGAAAGATGTTTGAGTATCATCAGGATTGATAAAAACTGTGAGGACTTTCGCAGTTGAACTGAATGCATTGCATTTTACATTGTTTATGATTATGAGTTTGTAGGGGCCAGGGGCAGATTGTGATAGTCTGATCCAGATGACCCCACAAACCTATGTTCTGAATATTTGATTCCCAGCTGATGGCAGTTTTGGAATTAGAACCTTGTTGGAGGTGTGTGTTGGGACGGTCTTATGGGGTTATAGCCAGCTTTCCCTTGTCAGTGTTTGGCACACCTTCCTGACACAGTTTGCAGTGCTGTGGTGGAGGTGATGTCCAACCTCTGCTCATGCCATCATTTTCCCTGCCAGGATGGAGTCTCCCCTCGAGTCTTTAAGCCAAAATAAACCCACTCCTTCTATCAGTTGCTTTTTGTCATGTTCTTTCTAAGCACCAATGAGAAAATTGACAACAAAGAGCGATTAAAAAAAAAAGACATGAGGGAGTGCTTCAAGTTTGAGGAAAGGCAGGCATAAGCTGTAATTGTTTAAATGCTAATAGAAAAGATCAGGGGGGAAAGTGGCTGAGCCCCCCCCCAAAAAAAGTGACTGAGGAGAAAAGGGTTAAGTAAGGAAAATAAAAATTTAGATGTTAATGAAGCCTGGTGTGGTGGCATGTGCCTTTAGTCCTAGCACTCAGGACTATACTGTAGGAGGATAACTTTGAGTTAGAGGCTAACCTGGGAGCTACAAAGTAAGTTCCAGGTCAGCTAGGGCTAGAGTGAGCCGATGAAAATGAAAGAAAAGATAAGAAAAGAAAGGAGAGGAAGAGGGAAAGGGGAGGGGAGAAAGAGTAAGAAGGGGGAAAGGAAGAAGAAAAGGAAAAGGAAAAGGGAAGGAAAGGGAGGGAAGGGAGGGAGAGGGGAAAAAGGGGAAAGGGAAAGAAAGAGAAGGGAGGGGAGGGGTAGGGGAGGGAAGGAATCTGCTGAAAAGATCATAGAAACAGGCAAACTTAAGCTAGATTGAATAGAACACACACAGCAGGCATGACATCACATACCTCTTAATTCCAGCACTCAATAGGCAGAGGCAGGAGAATGATCCCTTCAAAGTCAGCCTGGACTACAAAGGGAGATTCTGTTTCAAAAAAAGAAGTCATGTCCTCAAATGATCCAACTACGCCTGCTTCCTAATGGCTGGGACTACAGCCATGTATCACTGGGCCTGCCTTTTTATTTTTTTAATATTTAGAACTGGTAGAAAAGGACAAAAGAAACAAGAAAAAGAAAGGTAAGGATACTTCTGAATATACTATTTACAAACTTGACTAATTATTAGCAAGGTGGTAATGATTCACATAGTCCAATAAAGAAATAACTAAAATCAACCAGTATGTAAGAACCCAAAATGGAATGGCAAAATAGCAAATGAAACCAACTGAATCCCAAATGAGCAATCAAAGACATGTGAAAGAAGTTGGGGGGAAAAAGAGATAGCTTTGGAAAACAGTACTTTGAATTTAATAATGTAAATCAAAAGGTAAAAAAATACACAATTATATTTCAATGAGTTAAATATTTTAGCATTAGTTCTAAAGTGACAGTGTGTAATGAAATTTTATAAGTATATGAATAAATTTTTACCAGAGTCAGACATCTATACATGTGAGAGAAAGGTGGTTATTTGGGGTTTTTTGTTTGTTTGTTTGTGGGGGGGGGGGTTCAAGTTAGGGTCTTGCTCTAGTCCATGCTGACCTGGAATTGACTATGTAGTCTCAGGCTGGCTCTGACCTCACAGAGATCCCCCTACCTCTGCCTCCCTTCCTGAGTACTGGGATTAAAGTTGTGCATCACCACACCCGGCCTTAATGTTTTTTTCAAAGGCTAGTCTGGACCTTGCAATAGTGGGCAGGAATCAGTATGAATTCACTCATGGTTATTATTATATCTGCATGTAGATTGATATATACACAGAAATGTATATAAATACATTTCCTACCTCTGCTCAAAAAACCCAGAATCAATGACATTCTAATAATAATACTTCCAGTATTTAGAGCTTAGTATGTAAATACTATTCTTAAATAAAAGGAACCTTGGGCAATGGTTGATTTGATGGCTTAGGGAGGAAAAACAAGATAAGCCAGAAAGTAAGGAAATGTTCACAATTAATATTCATGTGTTCTTATACTCATTAAATTTTCATTAAATTAAATTTTAACTAACCATATATATATATATATAGTTTACAAGAAAATACCACCCAAATTTAACACCAGTGACATTTTGCTAGCTGGGCTTACAAGTAATCTAGTATTCTGTTTGCGCTTACACTTCTTAAAAAACACACATTAAAAAATATGTGCTGGGTGAGGTGGCGCATGCCTTTAATTCCAGCACTTGGGAGGCAGAGGTAGGAGACCACTCTGAGACTACATAGTGAATTTCAAGTCAACCTAGGATACAGCGAGACCCACCTTGAAAAACCAAAATGTGTGTGTGTGTGTGTGTGTGTGTGTGTGTGTATGTGTGTGTGCATGTGTGTGCGTGTGTATACACCACGTCAGTATGGGTTTCCTTTTTATATTAATTTATTCACATGTGTTTGCAAGAGTATGCTAGGGTCTACTGTCACTGCAAACAGAATACTAGATGTTTGTGCCAGGCTTTCCATGGGTGGCAAGTGAACAGAATCTGGGCCGGGCCTGAAGTCTTCGCAAGCAAATACCTATAACCACTCAGCCATCTCCCCAACCCTTAGGTTTAGTTTTAAAACAAAAATTATTTATTTGCAAGAGGAGAGGGAGAAGAGAGAAATAGAATGAATGGTTGCACCAGAGCCTCCTGTCACTGTAATTCCAGGTACACTTGCCACGTTGTGCATCTGGCTTTTTGTGGGTACTAGGAAACTGAACCCAGGACATTCGCTCTGTAAGCAAGAGCCTTTAATTGCTGGGCCATCTCTCAAACCCTGGGCTTACTTTTAACAGGTAAGTCAGAATTTCTTTATTTTTATTTCTGACAAACTAATTAGACCACAAAAGAAAAAATTGTAAGAGATAATTCTCACAACATATCAATCATGATGTGAATATGGGCAAAGACAGAATACTAATAAAATAAGTTGGCTTAAGAGCTGCCTTGTTGTGTATCAAACAGCAGAATTATACATCCCGAGGATCCAAAGCCAACATAACATTATTTAATGATTTAATGAAAATATAGAAGGGTACATATGTTAATCCTGCAAAAGACCAAAGCTAAGTTTTAAAAAATCCTTTTAAGACATTTAGAATCTAAAATGAGATTTAAAATGAAATATGTGAACCTAAACCATGTGTATTTCCCCTTATCCCAATTTGTAACCTAAAAGAAAGTTTTATTAAAGGTTAGAACTATAACAATACTGCAGAAATAAAAGGAATACTGGGAAACATTCGACCTACTCAATAAGATCATTGTAATTTTTTTAAAAAGTTCTGAATAAGCAAAACACTAACAGCCCAAGAGGAAAAGATGGAAAGCTTCCTAGGTGACAGTAAGAAAATAAACTTGCCCTAAAAAAGCAGCTTACATTTAGGACTCATTAGAAGACTTTGTATAGAAGATCAGTGCTATCTACAATAAAGCTAGAAGCTAGTAGAAGCTAACAAAAACATGCTATTACAAGACAAAAAAAAAAAAAACTAGCCCATCAACAAGATCCATAACATGACACATGAACAAGAATTGGTGCATTAAAAAAATAATAAATTGGTGGTACCTGGTAAAAATAATAAATTGCTGCTACCTGGTAAAAAGAGTATAGGACTCGAACGTTCCCAAAATGAGTAGTTTTGAGTTGGGTTTGCTTTAAGAGATTATGGACCTCAAGGTTAAGTAAAAACATTATAAGGAGAGGCAAGATCACTAAATATGATTTGATCTGAATATAGGGGAAAGGCTAAACCAAGGAGGTCTTAAAATAACTGCTTGAAAGTTTTTAATAAAAAAAATATATGAAGGATGGGGAAGTTGCACAGTTGGTAAAGAGCTTATTATACAAGCACCAGAACCTAAATTAGGATTTCTAGCACCTACATAAAAGCTGGGTATGGTGGCCTGTTAATGCCAGCACAGAAGATGTAATGGCAGGAAAACCCCAGGGCCTGGCTGGCTAGCTAATGTAGCTAAACTGGTGAGCTCCTGCTCCACTGAGACCCTGCCTCAAAAATAAGGTGCAGATCAATTGAGTGAAACAACTGATATCAACTTCTGCCTTCCAACGCACACATATATGCACACACACCATGCATGCAAAAAAGAAATATAAGACAATCAGAAGGCAGAATGAGAATAGCTGAAAATCTGACTTTCAGTAACTGCTACAACTAAAAGCTATGCTCTGGTGGAAAAAATATACAGCTTTTCTGAGACTTACACACTGAGAAAATAGCCATATGAGGTTATTGTAGGATGGATGAAATAATTAATAAAAAGGATTAAGCACTTCACATACAATAATTATAAATAAATGTTGTTAGGCATTATGCAATGGAGGGCAGCTATTATTAAGGTCTATGTAATTGTTTTGTTATCCTTGGATTAATGATTCCCAAACCGACCTGCAATCAGAAAGTATCTGGGAAGCTTTTGATAAAAAGAAATACACAACTAGGGCTGGGGAGATGGCTCAGTGGTTAATTAAAGGCACTTGCTTACAAAACCTAATGGTGTGGGTTTGATTCCCACGTAAAGCCAGATGCACTAAGTGGTGAATGAGTCTGCAGTTCATGTGCAGAGACAAGAGAACCTGGTATCATGCTCCCTCTTTCTCTCCCTCCCTCTTTCTTGCTACCTCCCTCCTCACAAATATATTTTTTAAATATACACAATTGGCATCCAACCTAAAAGTAAACAAAATTCTGCTGATAGAGCAAAAAAGTAATGTTTTAACACTAACTCTAGAAGCTTCTACTATATATTAGATATTATTAAAGTTCTGCAACAGGCAAATTATTTTATGAAAATAGTTCTTAGGCATAATAATCTTAACACACAGATTTGTTAAAAGTAGGAAGAGACCACCAACAGTAAGGGCCAACAAAGAAGCTACAGGGAAAGCCCTTCATTTATCTTGGCTACATTCTAATTTGTTAAATGGAATCCACTAGTGACCAACTATAATTAGAATCCAATTACAACACAATGAAACCTCCCAACGCTCAAAAACTTTCAGCACAAATTCAAACGAAAGATAAACCTGTCCAGTGTGGTGGCCTTTAATCCCAGCACTCAGGAGGCAGAGGCAGGAGGATCACCATGAGTTCAAGGCCATCCTGAGACTACATAGTAAATTCCAGGTAAGCCTGGACTAGAGCAGGACCCTACCTTGAAAATAAATAAATAAATAAATAAATAAATAAATAAATAAATAAATAAATAAACCTTATGGAGCTGGGTCCAATGGTGCATGTTCAGCATTGGCTACATGGTACCTTGACTGATTATTAGTTCTATGTAACGTAACTAATTTTATCCATTTGTGCCAAGTTCTCTTTTGATCAAAGAAACCAACCATGCTTCCCAGCAATGAGAAAGCTACCACTTGAGCATTTTTTTAGTGTTTGCAAACAATGGTCTAAATGTTTTTGGTAGCTCTTTTATTGGTATATTATTGTATGTATCACAGAACAGGAACTATTCCTATTTAAATTTATTTCCCTTTCACCTAACAAGTTAACTTTATAGAATATAAATAGAAACCAAATATGTGCCAGTTCAATGCCTAACAGATAGCAGATCAATACAAAAACAACAGAAAATTAAAAAAAAAATCAAACTAAAGCACGAACGGTAAGATATAAGAGCAAAATAGGTAGCTACAAACTAAAAAAGGTAGGACCAGGCATGGTGAAGTACTCCTTTAATTCCAGCACTCGGGAGGAAGAGGTAGGAGGATCATGAATCTGAAGCCACCCTGAGACTACATAGTGAATTCCAGGCCAGCTACATAGTGAATTCCACTGCAGACACCAAATAAATATTTGTTATGTGAATGAACGTGAGTGTTGAACATCCACCTAACAGTAATGTAGCATCAATGCTACATAGTGAATTCCACTGCAGACACCAAATAAATATTTGTTATGTGAATGAACGTGAGTGTTGAACATCCACCTAACAGTAACGTAGCATCAATGCATTATACATGCTACGACTTCACACCAGTTCCTGTTTTAACTGATGGAATCAAAGCAAAACCTTCCAAAGCACTTAGCTAACAGAGAAAATGTTCTCTGTCCCAAATTATTCATTATATCATAGTTTGTCACAACAATGAAATATTTGAAATAAATGTTTAACTAAAGGGAGACATGTCATTCATGTGCATAGTCTATCTACATGCTACGGTCAGAATATGTCCTCCAGATAGTCTTATGTTAGGGGAGGGAAAAAAACACCAATACAATAATATCAAAGCATTAACCTTATAGAACCTTCCATACCAGTAGGATAGAGTATTTGTTTCCTCCACAGGAAATAATACCTACGGCACCAGCAATCAGAGACATTGCCATCACCAGCTAATAAATACGTTGGCACCATGATCAAGAACGTCCCAGCTTCCAGAACGATAAGAAGTTTCTTTTCATAAAAGACCCAGTCTCTACGGTATTTTGTTATGGTAGTAGAAACAGACTAAGACATTACATAATGAATTTAAGCAGCTGTATAAAAAAAGTGTTTTTTATGCACTGATATAAATAATCTAAGAAAAATAGTTGAAAAAACATAAAATGAGAAAGAACTTGCATCTTAGGGTAGAAAAAAATATTTTTAGGAAATACCTGCAGAACACGTAAGTGTCAACATAGGTGTGTTTCATGAAGGGTACAAAACTACTGTGAAGATAGGAGGAAAAAGACGGTTTCACTACACCTCCTTTTTTTGCCATTTTATATTTTGAGCCGAGTGACCATAATAAGCATTCAGTAGGCATGATGCAAGCCTTTAATCCCAGCAATCTAGAGGCTGAGGTAGAAAGATCCCCTTGAGTTCAAGGCCAACCTGGGCTAGAGTGAGACCTTGCTTCCAAAAAACCAGCTCCCACCCACAAAAATAAACACTTAATGAAACAAACAAAAATCAACTGCAGAAATGAAAACATAAACATCATAATATATATTCATTGACCATAGCTAGCTTAGATTTCATGTCTGTAATGCTTTTTTAAAATTTTTTAAAAATATTTATTCATTTTCAAGCAGAGAGATAGAGAGAGAGAGAGAAAGAGAGAGAGAGAGAGAGAGAGAGAGAGAGAGAGAGAGAGAGAGAGAGAGAGAGAGAGAGAGAGAGAGCGCAAGCGTACCAGGGCCACCACCTTGTGGGTCTGGCTTATGTGGGTATTGGGGAATTGAACTGGGGTCCTTAGGAACTGGAGGCAAGTGCCTTAACTGCTGAGCCATCTCTCCAGCCCCCTGTAATGCTTTTTTTGTAACTAAATATTTGTTAAATAAATAAACAAGGCTTACAAAAATATCTAACTGCCAATGAAAAAATATGTTTCACAAAGAATTGTAAAACTTAGGGAAAAGTTTTAATTTTGCTGAAAAGCAGTTAATCAGACTTTCGGAAAATCAAAACCTTGGTGTTTTTAACAAACTCAAGAACACTACTAGAATCTATGTTCTTTTAAAAGTAAAAATGTGACCACTTTAAGTTTTCAAATTTTGTATATATTTGCGATCTTGTAAAGGGAAGAAAAAATTAAAAAGCTACCCAGAAAAAAACATTTCAAATGAGTCAAATGTGTACACACACACACACACACACACACACACACACTTCTCAAATGAATCTATCTACATGAAGCTGTTAATCCTAAACTAGGACTACCTAAATCAGATCAGTGGATACCTGGGGCAATACAGAATAATTGCTAAGGGCAAAGGAAATGTTGGGAAGGTAGAAGTGTTGGGAAGGTAGAAATATCTTGGTTAGAATAAAGACTACTAGGTTCATTGAAATAGGTACTTAACATGTATGCATTTTATAATATAAAAGCTATATCTGAACAATTATTTCAGAAGCATTTGGAAATACAGATTCCTGAGCTCCTGTCTCAGAAACTATGAATTAACGGGTACTACTGGAAATCAGATAATCTGCATTTTTAATACAAGGCCATGATTGGCTCTTCATGCCTGAGGATCATGTTATATATACTCTGATACTGACCGAACATAATGTTGCATCTATTCAGTAGTAACCAAACATATTATAAAAATACATAAAATAATTTTACAAACATGAAAACAAAAATAAACCAGCTACATAGATCATTTTGCTGTCATTGGGAGATACTAATATTAAATGATAGAGGTTTCAAGAAGAAAACTAGAGACTAGAATGGCTAAGATGACTTCCTGATCTATAAAACCTTCACTAGCTCTCTATCACCAGGAATAGCTTTCTCATTTACAACCCCTCCACCACCACACACACATTTGGCAATGTTTGCACATATTTTCATTGTCACAATTGGAGAGGACATGTGCTACTATCATCTTAGGAATGCTAGGAAATACCATCCAACACCAGGACTGCAGACCACACTCAACATATAACCATTAAAACCTAAATGCCAGGCTGGAGAGATGGTTTAGTGGCTAAGGTGCTTGCCTGCAAAGCAGAAGGACCTGAGTTCAATTCCCCAGTAAAGTCAGATGCACAAGGTGGTGCATGTGTCTGGAGTTTGTAGTGGCTGGAGGCCCTGGCACTCCAGTTATCTAAACCAGAACTACCATACTACATCTTTAACTGAGTTTAGGTTAACTTTTGGGTTAGTGGGGAAGGAAGATAGGTATCACTTTATATTCTTTATAAAGTAAACACTGACTAAAATGCAAATGTCATATGAATATCCAACACACACTTCAAAATAATGTTAAGCAGGGGCATTCTACTCTTTCAAACATAGGGTACACTTAGTCTTCTCAGTCTTCAAAGTATTTTGAAGTTAAGAAATAATGACTTCACAGGTAAGAGATACCCACTGGTGCAATAGTGGCATGACTGACATGTAGGTAACCAATTGCTCTCTGATTGGACTTGAGACCCACTCCATGGAGGGAATTCATGCCTGGTACTAAAAACCTAGTTAGACCCTGTAGCTGGAAAGGTAATAGACCCTAGGAGGGAGGTTATCACCATTGTTTTTATTAAATAGATCTGTTTTGCCCATCAAATTGCCCTCTAAATATTTATGTTTATGCCCATAGATTAGTGCTGCTCTCACCTTTGGTCAGAACAGCTTCTTTTTGCAGTTATCAGTGACTACTAGGGCGAACTCAAAACTCATCAAAATACTGAGAATCAGTGCTAAATGGAGCATCTACCTATATCACAACCTCCAAGGCACTTAGGGAAGACTGCAGAAGAGGAATGGAAAGAATGTAAGAGCCAGAGGATAGGGAAGCAGACTTTGAAATGCTGTCTTCCAGACAAGAAAGACATAGCTGCTGAATTCATGACCTTGCAGAACTGTCATTTCATACACAAGACCTGCACAAGAGTGAGCCAGCAACATTCCATCATGGATGGTGGAGGAGGGAGGTAAGCATCAAAGAAGGAGGATTAGTTCAAAGGAAACGGTTCAGTGGAAAAGAAAGGAGGAACAAGAGAAGGGACCAGGAGGGGATTGTGATCAAAACAAATGTATATAAATGAAAACTGTCAATAAAATGTTTATAAAAGAAAAAATCATGTTTCTACTTTATAAACTTTGAACAGGACAGACACTTAATCTTTTGCTACCTTCAAGTTACTGTAGAATAGGCTAATCCAGCTGGACTATTCTGGAAGCCTGGTCGATCAATGTATAAACTCTGTATTGGTTTATGTCAAATTATAGAAATTGTGAGCAGAGAAATAGACTTTTTTTTGCAGGAGGTAAATGCTGGGGATCAAACCCAGGGCCTCATATATGCTAGCCAAATACTTTATCACTAATCTGCATCTCTACTTTCAGGAATAGATATTTTTTCTACAGCAGAACCATTTTAAGTGTATTATACCTAATAAAACATTGAAGCCTTTGTCTCCTATTCTATATATATATATATATATATATATATATATATATATATATATATAAATTTAAATTGCAATACTTTGGAGTAGAAGAAGAGAGGGAGAAGGAAGGAGCTAAGGAAGCAGGAGAAAGGAAAGGTAAAGAGAAAAAAGAAAGAAAAATCCTTCACCAGTTTGAGAAGCACTAACCTATCCTGAATGACATAGCAATAATCCATGCCTGACATAACAGCGAATGCTCTCAACCATCACACAGTATACTTTCATGATCATTAAAGTTTTGAACTGGAACCCTCATGTTTAATCTCTATCTTTGAAGAGGTCAAATGGCACCAGTATGAGACTCTAGGACAGTTTTTGAGTCTGGCTAAGGCCCTAGGCTCATGCTCAAGACAAGAGTCTCCAGATATCTGATGAAGCAAAAGGACAAGAGACCATTTCTTTCTCCACTAGGCCTACAACAGAGTCACTAAAGAGAACTATTTTCATTTGAGATCCACTCAGGTTTCTATCTGGATTTGGGGGTGACTTCCTCTCAAGATGGACAGGACCTAGATCTTTCTGGCCCACTAGTTACTACTTTTCAGAGTAAGTGAATCCAAAATAAGAAAAAGCAATATAGACTTAATAGTCTTTACTAAAGTCTTCCTTTCTCATACCGAGACCACCAACCCCCACCATAAGATTTACCCATACTGTATTTTTAACCATAATCAGGAAAAAAAATATTACATTCTCACCCAATACATAACAGTTGTAAAACAAATGTTAATTTCCTTCAAAAAAAGGTCCATACTAAGTGTAATGTCCTGATATTTTCTATTTCTCTAATTAAAAGTATCAGGAGAAATTCACGAAACTGATTTCAAGAGCCACTAATTGGTAGAAACCTGCAGTCTGTAAGACACTGTCAGAGTCCAGTGGTCTACGTTTAACATTATGTTCTCCTCTGACAAGCCAAACCCAAAATCATAATTCTTAGAATTCAATTCCATGAAGATTCATTTTTTCTACATCAGTTTCTAGCACATAATAAACTGCAGTCAAAACAGTATAGAAAATGAAGTTTATTTGTGTGTGTGTGTGTGTGTGTGTGTGTGTGTGTGTGTGTGTGTATGAAAGCCTTGGTAAGATACATTAACAAATTTCAGCTTTTAGAAAATTTTATTTGTGTTTGTGAGAGGGTGTGTGCACCCTGTGGAGGTCAGAGGATATCCTCAAGATGTGTACTCCTTTGAATTTGGCTTGGCATAGATGCTAGGTAAGGGAACCTGACCCAGCAAGCTTTTCAAACACCTTTAACCACTATGCAAAAACTAAAGGGAGCTTATAAAGTCAAAATATGAAACAAGGTTTCCCTTTCGAGATTCCAATCAAGTAAAAATACTCCATTTTCAGTGTGTGGCCAGAGATGACTATGATGGTGACCTACCACAAAATCATAAATTACTCTAAACAAAAGATTTGGGTTTATTTATTTGCAAGCAGAGAGAGACAGAGAAAGAGAATGGACATGCCAGAGCCTCTAGCCACAGCAAAAGAACTCCAGATGCATGTGTCACTTTGTGCTCTGGCTCCACTGAGGAATCAAACCTTGGTCACTAGGTTCTGAAGACAAGAGCCTTAACCGCTGAGCCATCTCTCCAGCTTTTTTTTTTCTTTTTGGTAACTTGGTTGAACAGTACTCCAGTGTGAACTTTGTAGATGATAACTAAAACATTAGGTTGGACATGCTGCTCCCAGCACACAGCTCTACAGTGAAATATATACAATAAAATTATGTCTGAAACCAACCAGCTCCATCACTCTCTTCATTATGACTGGTGTGCTCATCTATCACTCCTCCTTACGGAGACCTTAAAAGCAGCAGATGGCTTCTTCCTCTCTCCACCCTCCTCAGGCTATGAAGTTGTTAAAGCATAGCCCTCTAAACTGCCAGAAGACCTGTTAGGAGTCTGCCTTGTTTCAAACTAACTCAAAACATGGAAACAATGCACAAGTCCACACAATCAATTTTATGACAAACTTCTCAGTCTATTGATACTACTTTTTATGCAGGCATATTACAATCAGCTGAATCTCTAAACCAAAGTCAGTAACTAAAAACTGCTAAACTAAGTTATTAGAAAGACATGAATCAACCTCCCATAAACACAAAGTGTCAAATTTTGTACACCTAAGAGTCCATATTTTTAATAACAATATTAAGGGGATCTGGCTCCAGTCACACCACACTATCACCAAATGACACAATGATAACATGCCAACTACCTACTACCATGTAGCTTCTGCACTTCTTTTACAATTCTGCTCAACCTTATCTCTGGTCTCATCCACTGAACAGTGGAGTGTAATGAAAGACTGTTTCCTGCCCCCTTACTCCTTTCCTTGTTTGAGGTAATTCAAGCAGGAACTGTCTACATCCATCCCTCAGGTTGTCAAGATTCTACAATTCTCTTATAAAACCTACTTCCTCAACTTGCTAGTAAACCTCAGAGGTTTACTCTCAAACTTACTTCACTCATCACCTGCATGTACATAAACATGTAATAAGACAAACTGTGAATCTAAATTACCTTATTCACTTGGATTCTAAACAACAGCAAATATTTTTAAATCTTGCAATTTAATAATTATTTAAGTAACTACACAAACATCTGGATTCTCAATATACGGATACTATTTTTCATGCAGGCAGGTATCTCTTTACCTAAACACTTGAAACAGTGTACTCTCAAAAGGTAACTTAGCAAGTGGAAGGGAATGCGTCAGAAAAAAAAAAGGGGGGGGGTCTCAGTTGCTTATTTCATACTACCCAGTGCGCAATGGAACTCGGGAGTGGAAAATGTCAATGAAATGGCCTGTTCTTTTTCCAATACGTGGTGGAGAAAGGACGCGAAAGGGCTTCTTAAGAGAATCACTGGGCATACTTCAGTTATTTCCGAAATTAATTTCCTTGAACTTCCCTGGTCCCGTCTCTCCACACTCCCTCGGGTCCCAGGACCCCTCCCCACCTCCCCCGGAGGGCGCCCGTCCCCGACGATCACCGCTCCCCTTCCTAAAAATCACACCCGCCCTGGGTCCCGGGGTCCCGCCCTGCCGTCCTCGGGGCGCCGGTAGGAAGGCCGGCGGGGCCGCGACGGGCGCATCCTCCTTCCTGCCGCCCGCCGCCCTCCCCCGGCCCGCGAGGGGACCTCGGCCGGCGGCCCACGGCGGGACAGGCCGCGGGCCCGGGGGCGGCGAGGGCCGGGCCGACACAGCCCGCCCGGCTCCGCCGCAGAGGGCGCGGCTGGCGCCCCCGCCGCCGCCGGGAAACGCGGCCGCCGCCGCGGCTCTCCTGCCTCACGGTCAATTCAAACTGTCACCGGCTCCCCTCCCCCGCCGCCGCGCCCCGGCCGCCGGCCCCCTAGCCCCCCGCCTCCGCCCCGCCGCGGCGGCCCTCGCCCGGTCCCCGCCTCGCCTCCGGCGAGCGTCCCCTCGCTCGGCCGGCGGGGCGCCAGGTCCCGAGGCCCGGGGCTGAGGCTCACCCATGGCGCTGCAGTGGAAGATCCTCTCCTCGGCGGCAGTGAATCGCGCACTGACCGACATCCCCTCCCCCTCCGCGACCAGCCCCGGCGCCGCGCCGCGCCGCGCAGATTCTCCAAAGCGGCCTGCGCCGATTCCGCAGCGTAGCCGCCCGCGTCACCGCCCGCTTACGCAGGCCCCGGCGGCCGGCGGATCGGCTCTCCGCCCTCCTCCGCTCCCCGCCCTGAGACCAGGCTTCCGGGCCAGCCGAGGCTGCGCCGATCTCGCGAGATCACCTGCCCACCGCTCCAGCACGACTTCACCGACGTCGGCGCGGGCTGGCCGCTGGGGCCCGGCCGCCATGTTCAGGTGGTCCGCGCCGGCCACTTAGGTTGTCGTGGGTGGTCGGACCTCCTTCCTGTGTTTCTCCAACACCGTTTTGCGGTTCACCGCGACCCGTTTGTGGCTGAAGACCGGGGAACCCTGATGGCGTGGGCGTCGGGGGGCGAGGGTGGGGTCTTGCCCGTAGTAAAGATGGCCGCCGCCAGGGCCGCCGCGCGCAATTTGGTGTCGGATTCCGGAGCTGCGGGAACCGCCCGGCTGGCTTCTGCGCCTCCTTACGGAGTTGGCGTAAGCCTGGGGAAAGCCGCCCCGGGCGGGGGCCGCGTAGGCTTCTGCAGACCTGACGGCTTCGTGGGTGAAAGCCTGGAGACGCCTCCTCCGCCGCTGACATGCCTGCCTGACCCGCCGCCCTCGGGTAGCTTAGACCCCGGGAAGAAGGAGGAGAGGCTGCGGTGTCGTCTGGTGTCGTGGAAGTCCATGCTAAACCACGTGCTCAACTGCGCGTTCAATGGTCAGAGCATCATTGCATTGAGACAGGTAGCTGCTGTTAGGAGAAATAACATGGTTGGAACAGGTGAAGCCGGGCGTGGTGCTCGTGCCTCGAATCCAGCACTCGGGAGGCAGAGGCAGGGGGATCACCGTGAGTTCAAGGCCACCCTGAGACTACACAGTGAGTGCCAGGTCAGCCTGGGCTAGAGGGCTACCTCGGAAAATAAAACAAAAACCAAAAAAGGTTGCTATCCACAGACTACTAAAGAGGAAAGTCCATAGCTGCTAGTATCAATCAGGGTAAACAAATTAACGCAATATTGATTGGAGGGAAAAAGCAAGGTGCAGAAAGATGTATATGAAATAGCACAAATCAGACTTTGAAAACGAGTTCAAAATGTAAAAGTCACCTAAAGAAATGGTATATATCCCGTTCAAAGGAATGGCTATTTTCACTGGAAAAGAAGGGAATGGGACCGGAAGAGTTCCATTGTATCTGTCCTGTTTTCACCAAAGTAATCTGCAGAAAATGTGGCCGGCAGGCAAAAAGTTAAGCTGTGTTCAAGCCACTACAGGGTACATATGTGTTCAAATTTATTTATTTTTTTCCTATGTTGAAATACTGCCAACTAGTTTAAGGAAGAAAATTTTATCTTAAAGTGCTTTTGTATCTTGATTTATGCTGTTTAAGTCTACATTTGTACAATTATTCTTAAAGTCTGTTATACCTTAACTGACCAACCATTTAGTTGAATGTCATGAAGTTCAAATGAGCACTTTACTTTGGGAAATTTTATTAAACTTTCTGTTTTGAAAAAGGCAGGGTAGTAAGGTCAGACTACCTGTGTTCAAATCCCTCTTACCATTTATTAGGCATGTGGTCAACACTTAACTTTCTATGATTCAGTTTCCTCATCTACACATGGAGATAAAAGTTATCTAATGATTCTTGTGAGAGTTCATGTGCCCAGTACATTGTGTATACTTAATATTTCCTGCATATAGGTAAATTTAGAATGTAAAATATTATCGATATAATATAATTTTCTGTAATAAAGTATTTGCCTCCAGTCTTGATAATATTTCTTTGAGGAAGAGCTCTTAATGGGCTCTGAATCTCATTAAAAGATGAATAAAAAAGAGATGAATGACTTAGTAGGAGTCATGATGTTCTGAAAATTCTTAATATAAAAATGTCAATAAGTACCAAGCCTGACATTTGTTCGTGCTGTCTCACAAACTTAGTGCACGTGATAAAAACTTCACTGCTTTTCACTACATAGAGCGTTACAGGAATTACATGATCTGTGGAACGTTTTCAGAAGATTCAGTACAAGAGACTGACTCCCCCTCCCTAGCAAACTAACTGTTAGCCCTTTAGGAAGGAGAGTGGCCTCCCAATGTGTCCCCTGTCTACACCTGTAACAGAACGTTGGCTGGTCCTGTCACCTGCAAGTCTTGTACAGGTAACTATGGTTGCTATGGGTTCATAAATGCAATGGCCTGGTCATGTCCAGATGCCAGTTCCACAGCATTCTTTTCCATCTGCCCACTTTCACAATATTTCGCTCCCATTTTCTGATATTCCCTGAGTCCTTGGGGGGACTCTAATCTCACCAAATTGAAAACCAGATTAACCATCACACTTTCCAAACTGGTGTATCTCAAGTCTCATGATGAAGTTTCCTAACCCAGAAGAAAGTTTATTTTTGACAACAATGAGTCAATTCAGTTCTGAATGTAAACCAGATAACATGACCCTGCTTCTTGATCAGGGCAAAAATATCTTTTCCAAGCCGGGTGTGGTGGCGCATGCCTTTAATCCCAGCACTCGGGAGGCAGAGGTAGGAGGATCACCATGAGTTCAAGGCCACCCTGAGACTACATAGTGAATTCCAGGTCAGCCTGGACTACAGCGAGACCCTACCTCGAAACCCCCCCAAAAAAAAAATTTTCCAGACCTCCAAATATTGGTCCACACTTATGAAGTGTCTCTCAGGGTCTTGCTTCCTGAGCCAATGACATTACCTCTAGAGGTCATATACATTATATCTCTTTGGTAACTTTTGGAAAGAGACTAAGGCCTGCAGGAAGAAGGCTGATGGTGCTAAAGAGATTGCTTTTCACCACACTTAAAAGTGGGATTGTGCATATGCTTCTTTGTAGTCATTTGACCCATGAGATTGCCAGGTTCATCCTCTTTATGAAGTGTTTCTTTGAATTAAAAAAAAGTCTTATCTGAACTTGTTTAAATGAAGGCATTCTTTAGGTGGATGTGCTTTGTAAATTATGGAGTGCTACACACCCTGTGTTCTGCTCTCTCCACTGCAGACAAGCACACTCTACTGCAGGCAAATGCATGGGACACCACAAGGGCGCGTGTGCACGTATACACGCACAGATGAATGTATAACATTCCATAGTATATAGGTGAATATGGGATATTTCTTCAGATCAAATTTTAAATATGAAAACTTGCTTTCTAGCTTTTCCGTAAAAAACTGGGAATGTAGCTTAGTGGTAAAACATACATTGAATGTATATGTTACATGTTCAGTCTCCAGCACATAATGAAAATTACACAAGAAAATGATTCTGTTATCAAAATCTCTTAAGTGCCATGAAATTATAATAAGTGTGATTTAAATATTTTTAGACATTTTTTGAGGTTTTTTTGTTTTTTTTTTTTTCTTTGCAGGGTCTCACTGTGGCCTAGGCCGACCTCTAATTCATAGCGATCCTTCTACCTCAGCCTCCCAAGTGCTGGGATTTTTAAGTATTAAGAAACTAACTGCATTCTACTGTAATCTCATTCATGATTAAATAGCACAATTGCCAGAGGAAAGTTCTGTTGAGAACAGAGTCTAACTGGTGATGTTGATGTTCTAAGGATGAATGGAATAGATACTGGTATGCCCTTTCATAGATTAAGAATCTGGGGCTGGAGAGATGGCTCAGTGTTTGAAAGCACTTGCTTGAAAGGCCTGACAGCCTGGGTTCAATCCCCCAGTACCCACATAAAACCAGATGTATAAGGTGGTTCATTTGCAGTGGCAGAAGTCCTTGGTGTACCCATATTCATTCCCTCTTTTTCTCCTTGTCTCTCTCTCTCAAATAAATAAAGCAAATAAGATACTGCAGAATTTATTGGGGCTGGAGAGATAGCTTGACAGTTACATGCACTTGCTTGCATAGCCTGATGGCCTGGGTTTGATTCCTCAGTACCCATGTAAAGCCAGACACACAAAGTGTCACATGCATCTGGAGTTTGTCTACAGTGGCAGGAGGCCTTGGCATGCCTATACTCACTCTTACTTTCTTAGTCTCGATCAAATAAATGGATAAAAATACAGTTTTTTTTAAAGAATCTGCAAGATACTAGAAAGTGACACTGCAAAGCTAATTAAAAAAATAACAGAAAAATAGTTTGTCTCTAGAAAAATCAAACTTCACAGAAGCAAGACAACATACAGCAGGAGAAAGAAAAAGGGAGCCATGCAGCTAGAAGCATGGAGGTTTAAACAAACACAAAAATATCAGAGTAAATAGCTCTCATTCTTAAATTCTTTACCTCTTTTTCCCACCAAGCAAGAAGGGACGAAGGAATGAAGGAAGACATAGCACAGAAATAGGATACCACAGAAGTTTTCACTGGAGCCTTAAGGAATGTTCACATTCCAAGGACCTCTCACAATCTTGTTTCTCATGCAGATGGGAGCTCCACTTCTCCCACAGGACTCCATATTCCTGGCAGTGCCTGTGGGACCAAGAGAGAAAAACATTTACCTCAGGGTTCTCTTTGCATCAGCATCTTGTTGTACAGCTAATGACACAGTAGAAATATCCCTGAGCAGGAGAAAAATCCAAAGTGCATTAAAAAAAAAAAAAAACTGAGGGATGTGGAGATGGTTCAGTGGTTAAAGGGACTTGTGTGCAAGGCTTGCCAACCGAGGGCTCAATTTCCCAGTACCCATGTAAAGCTGATTCCACAAGTGGTGCCTAGAATTCATTTAAATTGTGCTAGTGTCTCTCTCTCTCTCTCTCTCTCTCCTCTCTCTCTCTCTCTCTCTCTCTCTCTCTCTCTCTCTCTCTCTCTCTCTCTCTCTCTCTCTCTCTCTCTCTCTCTCTCTTATTACAAGTGGAAAGGACCATTGCTGCACTTCCCTTTGGCATTTCCTGCCACTACATCAGAAACTGACTGAAGCAGGAAACATAGTTCTGTCAAAGGGTAACAAGCTGCGTTCAGCAATTAGACCTGATATATTGATGTTGGCAATCATTGAAATCTCTTGACATATAAAAATAAGTTTGGGGCTGGAGAGAAAGCTCAGCAGTTAAGGTGCTTGCCTGCAAAGCCTAACGACCAGGGTTTGATTCTACAGTATCCAGGTAAAGCCAGATGCACAAAGAGGTGTATGCAGTTCATTTTGTAGTGGCTAGAAGCCCTGGTATGACATTTTTCTCTCTTCCTCTCTCCTTAGAAATAAGAAAAGTAAGCTTATATGCATGAAATAGGTTAGAATATGGCTATCATTTAACAAGCAGTAGGCACTAGCCTCCTTGTCATTTTTAAATTACTATGTATTTTTATTACCATTTTATGTGCATATGGCATGCATGTGTGTATGCATGCTCATGTTTGTGTGTGTATGTCTACAGCTGCTGGTGCATATAGAGTCCAGTGGTTGTCTTCAGATGTCTTCCTCATTTGCCCTCTACATTATTTTTTGAGAAAGGCTTTCTCACCAAACCCAGAGCTCATCAATGTGGCTAGATAAACTAGCCAGCAATCCTTAGGTATCCCCTGTCTATATCTTCCTTGTGCTAGGATTATAGGTAAACACCACCATACACAAGATTTTCTGTGGGTACTGGGGATAGGAATTCATGTCTTTGTGAGTGTGTGCCAAGCACTTCTTCACCCACTGAACACTTGTCCCCCAATTTGAGTAGATCCTGAGAGTGACTGTTTTCGGAAGATACATCTCAGGGAACTCATATTAAGGACAACAGGAAACTTGAGGAGGGAGGCAGAAGACAGGAGGATCATTGGAGCACACTAGTCAGCCAGTCCAAGTGAAAAAAAAAAAAGCTGAACTCCTGGTTCAGTGAAAGACTGTCTCAGGGAAATAGGCTAAAGAGCAGTAGAGGAGTACATCTAATTATTCACACATCAGCACACATACTACACACACACCAAGAAAAGTTAGAATTTGCATTTTAGTGAAGCAGCTGTGTTGCAGATGATAATGATATTACCATGTAGCTCTGCAGTTCACTCATGGCTTGGGTGTAGTTCCTTTTCCCTTTCATGATTTATGACACACAAACGAACAAACACTTCTAAAATTCTTGTTTTTGATCAAAGTATTCACTTAATTGCTCTTATTTCAAAATAAGCTTGCGCTTTGAGGTAAATGTCAATTCCATTTCCATTCTGTCAGTGACCACTAGACACAATGTTTTCTCATATAAAATCTGGCCGTTTTGCAAATCGCTGAGCAAACAGGAATGTGTCTTATCTTCTCTGAGACTACAGATCCTGAGGCAGACTAACGAGGCCATCTGATGCAGAACCTAGCATAATGCCTTGAGTATAATTCCTTGACATAATAGTCACTCATATTTATTGGAAAAAATTGCATATATTTTGAAGTTCATATGTAGCTTAAGAAACTAAATAGAATGGAAAAAGCAACATCAAGAAAGGACAAGAAAAGAAGAGCTTAAATATTACAATAGGGAGAGATAGTTAACTTTATATTTCCTACTTAATTTATCCTTCAATTCCACTGCACACAAAAATACATTTATAAAAAGGAAAAAAATGAACAAACAAAAAAATCATTTCCAAGTATCTTTTAAGGAAAAAATCTTTCAGATTTCATATGCCATTTAAATGAAAGACTCCATTAATTGTACTGGCAAGGCTGGGCCAAGAGTAGTAGTCACTTCTCTTGCTTCAGCCAGGCTGTTTCTAGATCTTCTATTTGTTGATCTGTTGAGGCCAGCCTGACTTAGCTCCTCCTGGTATAGAAAAAATAGACCCAAGTTTCCCAGACCTGCTATGCTTGAGCAACCCAATGAACTCTGGACAGGAAAGATGAGAAAAGTCAAAACCATCTTTTAGATCAACGGCATATACTCATCTCCTTTTGCCACCAATATTCAGCAAAGCAATCTTGCATTTACAGGTAAAGTAAATCACTAAAGGAAAACATATACTAGAAGCTCATGAGACCAATTATTGCGGCTACTGTGGCTATATAAGCATGGGTGAGTCACTTCTTCAGGAAGTCAAAGGAATGTCAAATATGTGAGGGTTACTTAGGAGGCTGCACACTGAGCAGAATGTTAGATCCTCAGTGATTTCAAGTGTCCTTCCACCTCTTTCTGGAGAATCACAGGGAGAAGACTCAAGGAGAGTTGAGGGAGGAGGAGTGATCAGGAAGCAGGAATGTGTGAAAGGGCGCATTACCTCTAGCAACTAGATCAATCCAGGGTGATTTCATTATGTGAATCGAAAGATTTATCTGGGCCTGGTGGCATAGGCCTATTGTCTCACTTACCTCACTGGAAGGCTGAGGCAGAAAAATCCAAGGCTTACCTGAACAATTTAACAAAATAAAAATATTTAATGGGTGGGTATATGGTTTCATGTTAGAAAACTGGCCTCCCATATATGAGGCTCCTGAGCATTAAAATCAAACAACAACAACAAAAATTTATTCAATGAATTTAAAATCATCTACCAAAACTATTCCTATCAATCCAAGGAAGAAATGTGTAGAAATTTTGTGGGGAAAAAAAAAAAAATCTTGCTTTTCTTCCTCCTATTTTGAAGTTCATATAGTGAAAAGTGGCGATAATTCAGTGGGAAAGTATTTTAATAGCTATTTGTAATTTAATGATAGAATGAGGTGTCCCCCCCATTCCACTTTGTTTACAAATCACCAAAGAACATTGATGTTCTTCCAGTGTTCATAATAAACGCCTGGCGGGTACGGCTCAGTGATAGAGCAACTGACTGCATATTAAACCCCTGATTGATGAAACTGTGGCCAGCAAGGACAGTATGGGCAATGAAAGAAAGTAGAGATAGCAGGGTTGGAGGGAGCAAGTGACTAAGTAGCTTGCTCATCGCACAGGGGCCTCAGCTCAAAGCAATAGTACCACCAAGCCTATAGTGACTTCTGTATTGGTCTACAAGGGCTGTCATTAAATACCACAGGCTGGGTAGCTGAAACAACACCAATCTATTTTTCTCACAGTTCTAGAGGTTGAAAGTCTAAGATCAAGGTAGCCATTCAGTTTCTTCTGAGGCGTCTCTCCTTGGCTTATAGATGGCCATCTCATCATCTCCTCACATGTTCTTTGTTCTATGCTTGCAGTCTCTTCGTGTATCAAATTCTTCTACTCTTAGGGAACTGGTCAGAATGGATTAACACCCCATTCTAACAACCTTATTCTAACTACTTGCCCACTTAAAGGTCCTGTTTTTAAACACAGTCTCATTCTGAGCCAATAGATGGGTTAAGGAGTTCAATATATAAATTTTGAGGGACATGGTTTATCCCATAACATTCTCCCTGAAAATAGCAAAGGCTAATTAACATGTGCACTCTGTGACTTATCACCTCCCCTTCTAGAAATTTACAGTAGAAGAAAGGTAGTTCATATTCCCACAGACGCTTACATGGTATGTTTATTATAACAGTGATTGTAATAATAATAAATAGCACAATTATTCATTAATAGATTTGTATCCAACTGTGCAAATAATGTCCACAGTGCTTTCAACACTTCATATTGCAGAATATACTGTCTGTAGGCTCAGCTCATGTTTTAAAAATTATACATTTGTTGCCAGGAGGCAGAGGTAGGAGGATTGCCTTGTGTTCAAGGCCACCCTAAGCCTATATAGTGAATTCCAAGTCAGTCTGGGCTAGAGGGAGACCCCACCTCAAAAAAAATTACATGTTCATATATGCCTAGAAAAAGGTCTGCATATTTATCAAGCTGCTAAGAGTGAGTACCTCTACAGTATGAGCTTTGGAATGGGTCTTGCATTTTTTATTTGTCTACTTGGGTAAATTGAATTTCTGCAGTAGATGTATTTGCTTTGGTCATTAAAAATAAAAATTACT
>PVHP010000160.1:125849-190685 GCA_004024765.1 Zapus hudsonius
TATCCAGAGGCATGGCCAGGAGAACCTGGCTGAATACTAGGCTATCCATGGTCCCCTGTCACAAGGACTGATCCAGACGAACAATGGAGGAGGTTATCCAGTGGAGGGGGGAGGGGAGGGCAGTGGGGAATTGGGGATAACAACACATTGTTTGCCCACTAAATGTTGTAACTCATTATGGACAATAAATTAAAAAAAATAAAAAATAAAAAATAAAAATTACTGATAACTCATGAAAGGTCAATGGAGACAGACACCGATGATACCCAACACAACTCAGGGCAAAGATCCAAAGATACTTAAGATCTCAACAACAAAGCTGACTCAAAACTCACCCACTCAGGAAACTGAGCAGAAGAGGGGGCAGAAAGAATGTACGAGCCATGGTGGGGGAGAATATACAGAGACATTGCCCCCCTGAGCAACAATACACAAAGGGGGAAGAAAAAAAAAAGAAAAACTGGCTCCCTCTGGTGCAGTTCATAACCCCTAACCTATGGACAGATCCAGTATGTGCACCAAGGAAGGACCCCAGTGGGTAGGGGACAGAGAGGAGGGAAATGGGGACACCTTCACAAGATTTGCTCATACAGTATGAATACTTATTCATAATAAAGATATTAAAAAAGAACAGACATGAAAATTATAATTCTTCAATTATCTCCTAAGGAACATAGATAAGCAGACTTACAGCCTCTACAATGTGACAGTAAATTATCAAAGCCACCTTTATTGAGGATAACTACTTATTCACCAGCAAATATTTTTCTCATGTGCATGGTATACATGCATGTGTGCGGAGCTCAGGAGTCAAACTCAAATGCCTTCTTCATTGTTTTCCAATTTCGTTTTTGAGACAGGGTCTCACGTTGAATTCAGAGCTCACTAATTTAGCTAGCCAGCAAGCCCTGAGCACCTGCTTGCCTCTGCTTCCACATTGTTGGGATTACAGTGCACACTGATGTGCCTGGTTTTCCCATGGGTGCTGGAGATCTGAACTCATGCATGCCTGGCATGTACTTCACTGACTTGAGCCACACCCTGAGTTTCTGGGCTAGTTCTTCTTTCTGAACACCAGTTTTTCTGTCTCCCTAGGGCCCCATCAACAAATGTTTCTGAGCTCCTTCACAAATATTACACTCAGTTCTCACAAAAAAAAAACTTCTCAAGGCAAGTATTAATTAATTTTTTTAATTAAAAAAAAATTTTAGGTACAGTCTCACTCCAGTGCATGCTGACTTGGAACTCAGTCTGTAGCTCCAGGCTGGCCTCCAACTCCTGGTGATCCTCCTACCTCAGCCCCTCGTGTGCATGCATCACCACACCCAGCTCAAGTAGTAATGTGTTTGTTGTATTATGACTGAAAGCAAAACTTGGAGAAGTCAAGTAATTTTCAAAATTTGCAGTTAATAAGCAACAAACTCGAGTCTGTAGTCTGTTTTGTCATACTGACTTGAAACTTTTCTTCTGCTTTGATACAGGATACAAAAATTATTATCCAGTTTATTTTAGAATATCATTCACAGATCATTACTGTGTTCACTTAGCAAACATATTACTACCTCTAAACCTAAAACTCTGTAAATATTTTTATCAAAGCAATATGGAGCTCAAAAGTGCAACCTAATTGACAGTTGGGAAAAGAACAACTTCATTGTCTTGAGTTCTCATTGGATTATGATAGTGACGGGCAGGTACCGAGAGAGGCTCTTTTGATTATTGTTTATTGCAGACAGAGCAGTACTAGTATTTGTTTTTTGTTCCTTGTTTGTGTTTTCTAGGTGCCAAGGATAGAACCCAGGCCCTGATGCTTACTGAGCTAAATCTTCAGCCCCAGCATTTGGAATATTAATATAGCAGTGTCTGGGTCTATAACTTAAGTTATCAAAATAAAAGAGGCTTTGATAGATTATGAGCACTATTGATAGATTATGACTATGGATTACTGTCTTTGTGAGAAGCATACACATACTTATTGTTCTCAATGAAAAACGAGGACTTTGTACACAGTCTTGAGCGGCAGTAGGCAAAGTGCTTCAAGTGTCTGAAGTCCCAGAATGGTGGATCCTCCTGGATCCCTTGGAATCTTATCATCTCTCTTCAGATAGTAATTGGGTATCTATCTGACTAGGCTCCAGCTTATCTCCAAGTGTAACTTCTGGAAGTCATCATATCTTCCAAATCCTTTCTATCCCCCCCACTTCCTGATGTTACCTTCACTCCTTCAAGCTTTGTCCAAAATCAGTAAGTTCCCAAAACATAATGGGTCCATCTGTCTTCAGGCATGTATTGCTTCATGTGAATGGAACCGAGGATCATGAGATAAGGACTCTCCTTAAGGGCTGGGAAAGAATCTGGGAGCCATGGGTGCAAAGACAAACTTGTCAGTGTCTCTGTGTTGCCTGAAACATAATGCTGCAAATGAGAACCTTGACAGTTGGGAGTAACTGGGTTTACACACACACACCACACACCATCCTCTGAGTACTGTGTGGACCACCAGCTGCCTAGGAACGAGCTCCTTTCACTGGAATGGTCTCCCCAGCTATTGCCCTAGGTGAACCTGACCAGCCTTCAGGCAACTTGGAGAGGGAAGGAGCAAGGCCTTTGAAGTTAGATGTTATGCCACTTCTTAGCTATGTGACTTTTGGAAAATCAGCTGTTCTCACAGGATTGTCATGAAAATGCCTGCCACACAAAAGGGACAAAATATATGATCTTTCTACAGTCCCAGTGTGGGACCAAAATCCGCCTTTGCACTTAAGCCTCATCAGCTCTGAGTTCTAACCCCTTGCCCAAATCCTGCCGATTCCTTTTTGTAGGCCTTGACTGTTTTCATATGCCTTCCGGCACCAGGATGCAGTTTTAAACACATATCCTGCCTTACACCTGCCAACTGCACCCCAACAGGAAAATCATGCCAGCTGTAGACAGCTGCCCAAAGTCTGCTGGGCCCGTGGGGCTTGACTAATATAGCAACAATGGTTCTCATCTCTCCCTGGGATCCCCTCGAATTCCCTTTGTGGTTAGGTATGAGAACTTACATTTTTAAAAAGCTCCCTCGGGCTGGAGAGATGGCTCAGAGGTTAAGGCACTTGCCTCCAGTGCCTAAGGCCCTGGGTTCAATTCCCCAGGACCCACATAAGCCACAAGGTGGTGGCCCTGGTGTGTTCTCTCTGTATCTCTCTCTCTCTCTCTCTCTCTCTCTCTCTGTATCTCTCTGCCTGAAAACGAATAAATAAAATATTTTTAAAAAAAAAGCTCCCTCTTACTCACTTAGAAGGCTTACCTCACTATTCTTACTTATTCTTGCTTCCCTACAGAAGTTCCTACTATACTGTATAATCAATGCCTTGGTATCTGCTTTGAAAATAGTAGATGCTTAATAGATGTTTACTGATTCAAAGCTGTCTATTAGATGCTATTTTTCCTTACAAGGACATTTAGCCATGATACTTATAAAATAATGTTAAATAATGGTTATGCATTCATTAGGTGCACTCAATTAAAATAGCTCATGAGTGATTAAAATCTGTTTCATCTGCTGTGGATCTTCGGAGAGGAACTATTTGGGAGCATATCTGAGTGGAGAGTTTGAACAGAAATCAATGAGATGATGGCACTTGCAAAAGTTCTATGAGGTGTGCGGGAATAATGATGATGTCATACAAGCCAAATCTCAGTGCCACCTAATTTGTTCTGGAGAAAAGAAATGTAAGGAAAGTGAGATAAAGCAACTCCTCAAAGGTCACAGTGTATGTTACAGGATGAAGAGCAAGGAAGAAGCTTTACTACTTCTGACTAGATAAGCATAATAAATAGATTTATTAACTAAGCATAATGATTACATCTGTAATCCCATCATCTAGGAAGCTGAGACAGAAGGATGGCTGGGCATCACAGACTAGCCTCAGCTATAGAGTAAGATTGTCTAAAAGAAGATGGAGAAAGAGGAAGAGATTTATTTCCTCTCTTTTTTTACCTTTTATTATATAAAATTTTCAAGCATACAGAAGAGTATAATAAACATTTTTATGTCACACACAAAGCTACCACAGCCATCAATATATATTTTGTCTATATTGGATTTTATCTAAGTGATATAAAATGGGACTTCCCTATTTTCTTTAAAGATTGAAAATAATGTATAAATAGATGCTCTAGAATTTGATCTAAATGATGCAAAATAGGGCTTCTCCAATTCCTTCAAAGATTGTTTGAAATCAATGTATAAACAGTTGCTCTAGGACTTGGTCGACAGTTTTGGGGAAGATTCAGATCCATGTCCTCCCAAAGCCCATTTACATATATTTTCAACATCTGGTTAACAATTCCTCTTTGAGTTGGATGATTACAACATCCTTAACTCTGCAGTCTCCTGATGGGTGTATATAATAGAGTCACTGTACTTGTCGCTAAAAAAACAACTTACTTATTTACAAATTTTAGAAAATCATGGCTCTGTTCCCATGTGGGATACAAAGGGCCAGTGAGCCCAATTTGTTGTGGTTTACATGCTCAGTGGCTCCAGATGCGCCCCCCAAAGAAGTCTCATGACAGTCCAGAGAGCAGCTCAGTAAGACAAGCTGCACTTCTGGGTTCATGGATATGGAGTCTCCTAGTGTGAAAGTTTATATTCCAAGGAAAAGCATTGAGGACATGATTAGCTGTTTCATGATGAATAAAGTTCTTGAGAATCACTAGTGTTTACTTGGCCCAATTATTTATTTCATTATAGGGTGATGTTTAATAATTACATCTTTTTTTTTCCTTCTGCAAAGTAACCACTTTGTACTTTATATTTGTAGTGTAAATCATCCATTATTACCCTGACAGTGGAAACTAATATTAATCAAATCATCGTTTGCAAAAGAACTCATATATCATGCTTGTTGAATGTAGTTTCCATTGTTGCGGTCAGCATTCTAGTTGCTGTGCAGAAAGAACCCAAACAAAAGCAGCTTATAGAGGAATGGGTTTATTTGGCTTACGGACTCAGGGGGGAGACTTCATCCTGGCTGGAAAAATGATGGCATGAGCAGGGGGGTAGACATCACCTCTGCCACAGCACTGCAAACAGTGGCAGGAAGGTGTGCCAAACACTGGCAAGGGGAAGCTGGCTTATAACCCCATAAGCCCACCCCCAACAACACAACTCTAGCGAGGTTGTAATTCCCTAACTGCCATCAGCTGAGGATCGATCATTGAGAACACATTCATTTGTTTGTGGGGGACACCTGGATCAAACCGTGACACACATTAAGCATATTATTATACTCAATATATATATTTATTGAATGAAAAAGGCTAAGTATCCTTCCAATACTTTTCTAGCTACTTCTATGTTTTAATACCATTGTAATGTAACTTTTGTCATTGAAAAAAAAAACTTAGCTATAACCAGAATCTTTTAGATTCAAAAATCCATCGTGGCTTGGCATGTTGGTGCATGCCTTTAATCCCAGCACTTTGGGAGACTGAGGTAGGATTGTCATGAGTTCAAGACACTTTAGGGCTACAGTGTGAGTTTCTTACCTCAAAAAACCACCAAGGAGGAGTGAGGGAGAATAAAAAACTGAGGCGTCTTATACAAATACTGACTCATTTAGACCTTTTAGAATAGGGCCATCTTTCCCAAAGAATAGGACCTTCATGTATTTGTCATCTGTGCCAAAAAATTAATAAATAGAAAAAAAACAGATAAATCAACTTAAAAAGAAAGAAAGGTTTATTTTGGCTCAGTTTTCAAAGCTTCAGGACACAGTCGGGTAGACCCATTGCTTTCGGATGTGGGGTGAGAAAACACATAGTGTGCACATATGCAAAAGAAGTGACTTACTTTGTGATGGACAGAAAGTGAAAGAAGGGGAGGGGCAAGGATCCCAATAGTCCCCCAAAAGACCTTGCTCCTGATGACCTAATTTCCCCTCACCATTTCTTAATAGTGATACAGGCTGTGGACCAAACCCACAGGAGCCTTTTGAGGGATATTTCTCCATATCCAAAGCACAACAGCTCCTATTTGATCTGGTCCTTGCCTTCTCCTCTAAGCTCCTTTCTTCTGCTCTCCCGATCAGTCACCAACTTATGACTTCACTGATCTTCTATTTCTTGAAGACATAAAGCTTGCTTCAGCTTCAATACCCATACCCTAGGGCTGGAAGGCTTGAAGGGCTTTTGCTTACTTGTTTATTAGCTAATATCTTCTACTCGAATGCGAGCATCCTATTTGCCTTCTCCAATGCTGTATCTGTGAAAATCACAACAGTGCCTTATGTATAGGAACATATATATATATATATATATATATATGTGTGTGTGTGTGTGTGTGTGTGTGTGTATAGGTAAAAAATTTATTCTTATTCTGAATAACTAGAAAAATATCCTCAGACTTCTGTTGTGTAAAAAAATAGAAGTTAGAAAAGAAAATTACTTTTTAATTGTTTTGCAGATGTCTTAGATAAGTTTTCCTTATTATATTTGTCACAGGTTAACACATTAAATTAAAATTATATCTATATTTATATCTATATAAATTTTTTTTCTTAAGGTAGGGTCTCATTCTAGTTTAGGCTGATCTAGCACTCACTCTATAGTCCTAGGCTGGCCTTGAACTCACAGTGATCCTCCTATCTCTGCCTCCTGGGTGCTAAGATTAAAGGCATACATCATCACACCAGGCTAAAAAATATTTTATTGGGCTGGAGAGATGGCTCAGCGGTTAAGGCACTTGCCTCCAGTGCCTGAGGCCCCTGGTTCAATTCCCCAGGACCCACATGGGCCAAACCCACAAGGTGGTGGCCCTGGTGTTCTCTCTCTCTCTCTCTCTCTCTCTCTCTCTCTCTCTCTCTCTCTCTCTCTCTCTTTGCTTGAAAATGAATAAATAAAATATTTTTTAAAAAGATTAAAAAATATTTTATTTATTTACAGAGAGAGAGGTAGAAAAAAACATACAGAGAGAATGGGCATACCAGGGCTGCTAGCCAGTGCAAACGAACTTGAGACTCATGTACCACCTTGTGAATCTGGCTTTATGTGGATACTGGGGAAGTAAACTTAAGTCATTAGACTCTGCAGGCAAGCGCCTTTAATGCTGAGCCATCTCTCCAGCCCCCAATTTAAATTTTGATGGTAGGCTTTGGAAATCAGCTCTTTTTCTGTCTTTAAGATACGCTGAAAATTGGATGATGTAATTAGTCTGTCTGCACACTGATTCTGGATTGTGTTGTTCTATCTTCTACTTTCTCTAAAACATTAATCTGTGCATTAAGCTATCAGTTTCCTCCAAGGAAGTAAGCATAAACTCAAGAGCATTCCATGATGTTTTTACGTGTCATAAGTAGAACTGTGAATAATTATTGGTAATTGTAAAATATTCTAGAAATATATAATCCTTAGCTTAATTTTGAGTGTTTACAGACAATGGGACTGTTTTGGTTAGTAATGCCTCCTTTATTAGCAATGATTTCTCTAAGTTCCAACATAGTTTTGCAATGTATCACTAATTTAATAAATTTTCCTCTAGAAGTTACTTAAAATCCTTACTTTTCCATAAAGCTATCTTTTCAGAATTCAATCTATGCCCTGTACCCTTGACTTTATGGCTTAATTCCACAGCAATTTAAAACAATCTTCCAAGATGTATAAGTTTGATCTTTAGGTTAAAAAATATTTTTAGATGCCCTGTTGGTTTTGACCAGATATTCATATAAACTTTTTAAAGAGATGAGTGATAGAGCTAATCTTTATCTGTAAGTTTTGAATTTATAGTTTCATCCCATGTACAAACCAGTGTTTTCCTACAAATTTTTTTTTCCTTCTTTTTGATGAAGGCTCAACTTGAAAGCAAAGCATCTACACATATGTCTTACATTAGAGACTTATCAGGCTAAGAAGGTGTCCTCCTGCTTCCTGCTCTTCCCAGGCTTACATGCCGGGGAGCTCAATTATAATCATAGCTGCTTTTCTATTTTTAAAATGCAGTTACAACTTGAGTTCCTGGCTGCCTTTTATAACTGTGACCATATTGCTACTTTCTCACAAAATATGCTATTTCACAGCATTTGTGTGGCTAAGATAACACACATCTTTATGCCAACCTCCCTCTGGAAATAAATAAACTTTGACACCTTGCTGGGCAGTTGACTTGATAATTGAAGTATAGAATAAGTTTCTCTGGAAGTTGAATAAAATAATTTGATGATCTACATGACATTTATTTTTAAATTGAGACAGTGAGTAACAAAATTAATCTAACAAGCTAATAAAAATAATAATCTTTTGTTTATTTTAAATAAATGTTTATTTTAAACATTTTATTTATTTGTTTGAGAGATAAAGAGAAAGAAGGAGAAAGACAAACAGAGAGAGAGAGAGAGAGAGAGAGAGAGAGAGAGAGAGAGAGAGAGAGAGAGAGAGAGAGAGAGAGAGAGAGAATTGGTGCCCAGGGCCTCCTTCCACTGCAACGAACTCCAGACACTTGCATCACTTTGCACATCTGGCTTTACATGAGTACTTGGGAATTGAACCCAGGCCATCATGCTTTGCAAGAAAGCGCTTTTAACCTCTGAGCCATCTCTCTGGCCCATTTATTTATTTTAGAGAGAAAGAAAAGGAGACAGAGAACACAGAGAAAGAGAGAGAAAGAACAAAAAAAAGAGAGAGAAATCAGGTGTACCGGGGGCCTCTTCCTACCTCAAATGAACTTCAGATACATGCACCACTTTGTGTGCCTGGCTTTATGTGGGTACTGGGGAACTGAACCTGATCCAGTAGGGTTGCAAGCAAGTGCCTTTAACCACGGAGCCATCTCTCCAACCACCAAAATCTTCTTTTAGAATGAAATGGTATATTATTTCTAAATCAAATAAAGCAGATCTGACAAACACATTACCTATTTAATCTGAGTTTTAAAAAATCTGCAAGTGTATCCTGTTTACTGTTGCTAATGGAAATTAGTAGTGGTTGGTTTTTATTTGCTTGATCACAATGTCTAGCCTGGCTGCTTATAGCTATCAAATTATCTAGATAATTCTGAGCTGTGTAGAGACAGGCATAATATGTTGTACATATTCATATATAAAAGACTAGGACTACATAATATTCAGACTGGTGTCCCTCCTATTATCTTAACACAGTTTAAATCCGGAGTGCTCAAACAGGAGAGAAAAGATTAAAGTCAGACCTAGAAAAAAAAAAGACTTGGATTTACATTATTCATATCCCCATTTGACAGAGAATTTTATTGCTTAGAGTTTAAGTGAACATGGATAAATGGGTAGGTCAGCAAGCCACAGAATAAATCTTTTTGATCTGTTTGCCGGAAGAAGAGTTCCCAAAGTTATTCCTCATATGTTACGACTCTAACCTTCCTCTTCAGAGTCCTAATTTTGGCATCAAGAAGCTGGATCATTTGGGTTTAAACATCTGTTGTTTCTGGATGGTTTTAAAATTCCACTGCAAGCTCAAAAATGCTCAAATTGCAAAGCACATCCTTCTGAACAGTTTCTGCTTGGTGTGTGTTTGCCCTTCTCTCTCACGAATCTTCCAAGAACACTTCATTTGGTCCTATGACTTCTGCTTTGCTGTTCTCCATAACAGAATATATTTCTCATACTCAGATCCAGTTTTAAAGACACAGTTTGGGCGGGGAATGCCTTTACTTGCTAAGTGTATTATTTATGTGTTTGGAATGTTCTGGAATAAATGTAAATACTTTTCAATGTCAGGACTGTTTTTTCTCCTCTTGGACTTGCCAAGGCTTGGCTGCTCTGTACCAATTTTTTCTGGAACTTTGCAAGTTTTTTTGGAAAAAGATAACTGAACCTGGAAGCTATTAAAGGGCAAATGTAATACAAATGAGCTTCTTTTCCTGAGCTCTCTTCTGGTTATGGCTTTTACCATTCCAGATGAGATTGCAAGCAGCAAATGATTTACAGAAGACATTGCTTATGGAGAAAAAACAGTTGTTGATGATTAAATACTGAAGGAGGTCACGTTCTTACAGCTCTTCCACCGAGTTCCTGAACTTCCTAACTGCATTCTTCCAAAAATTTTGAATATGTTTAAAAGTAAAGATGGACATTTATGAAAAGTAGTATTTGAGGGCAGGGTAGAGAGGCAGTTCCATTGTCAAAAAGGTTGGAGTTTGAGGCCATTTACAAATGGTTGGTGTTGGGTTAATGATATAGTGAATTCTCCTACCCTTCCAAAACTGAGACTTGGCATTGATTTCCCCCACAAAGTCACGTATCTAAAGAAAACAGCTTCCAAGATTTTTCTTTTCATTTTCATTTTCTCTCAACCCAGTAATGATCATAAATAAATACAGCATGTACTATCCTAAAAGCTACAGTTTATTAAGTAAAACAAAATAAACTGAGAAAAGGTCATGACCTTTAAGAAGGGCCTTACTATGCAAGTAGTTAAATCCATGGATTCCCACTGTCTGTGCTTCTCTGATAGCAGCCACTGCCCATTGGGTGTCAGGGTTTCTCGTCCTGGGCATCCTTAGCTCTCACATTCCCTTGATCCTTTTTTATCTCCAGATGCACACATGAGCTTTAAACCCACCACAACCACTGGCTTTCTGGCCTTCCTCCACCCCACCCCCCAGCCGCCGGTCTTGGCTCTGTTTTTTTTTCACAGAAGTAATTGTGATGCTTGGAAGGCTGCCTGTCTCAGAGTGTGCTTTGTGGCTTCCTTTTTTTCCTCCAAGTCCTTTTAAAAAGCATCATACACAAATTAAAGGTTTGTTTCTTTTATGAAATCATTACTATTTCTTATCTGTTATGCTCAGATGATAATATTAGATTGCATTCTGCCTTCTATTATTACATTTGTGAACCTTTAAAAAAATCTGCTACTGAATTCCACATTTCGGCCAGGGTTGTTTCATCCCATCTTCTACAGGGATAACACATTTTGCTCACCAAGAATAGAAAGGTTCAGGGTGAAACACAACGTCAGGCCCACCTCTACTGATTACTACGTGACCACTGGGCTGCTGTCTAACCCCTGAAAGCCTTGATTAAATAAGGTAATGTATGTAAGCCACTGAGGAGCGTGTGTCTGCAGAGCCATCACTTACAATCTTAGTGCTTAGAAGTATGTATCTTTGTGTCAACTCAAAGAAGGAAGTGTAACTGTGACCTGGAAAATTCTCACAATTTCTGGAATGTGAAGAGTGCTACTAAGAGAAACCAAACAGATTGCCGATGTGAGTTATTTATACCAGTAGCATATATTTACACAAACTCCTTGACCAAAATCTAGACCGTAGACATTTCTAAACACTGCCTTTTAAACTAATGATCACCATTTTCACATCCAAGTGACGTGTATAGACAGCCTAGCCCAGGCAGAGTCTGTGAGTTGGGGATGTGCCTAGGAGCAGGGTAATCAACTCAGATTGGTAGATGGGATATCAGACATCCTACTTGGCCTTTGGATCTTGGGCTGGCAATGCTCTCTGGTAATGGAGGCTTGGTGGTTTATGGAAACTTTGGAGAATATGAAGAAAGTATACCTAGATCAACATGTTTGGTACTGGAGAGAAGGAGGGAGACAGAGAGAAGAAATGGAGGAGGAGGGAAGGAAGAGAGGAGGCAAGAAGCCAGAGAAAGGTAGTAAGAGATCTTGTTCCAGATTCATATGGACTACATTTTGGACTACATTTGGATTGAGACAGCATCTCTCTATGTACAAATAGCCCAGGTTGGACTGGTACTCACCATCCTGGTGCCTCCAGCTTTGAGTACTGGGTTGACAGGAATGTGCCACAACACCTGGTCACACTGGATTTTGAATCTTCATTTCTGATCTGTGATATTCAAAGTAGGCTACTTAACATCTCTAAGTCTCAGCTTCCTTATTTGTACAAAGAAATAAAAAGAATAGTTAACTAATAAGGATCTTGTGAGGATCTAATCAGATAATAGATTTAGAGACACTTAGCCCAGTAAAATGCACTGGTTTATATCTTTCTCCTTTCACAGCACAACCCATGAAAGACCTTTTCTCATATAAGGTATTTATTTGTCTGTTTATTAGGTATTTTTAAGGGGAGGGGAGAGGAGAAGAGAGGAGAGGAGAGGAGAGAAATGACCACACACCGGGGCCTCTTGCCGCTGCAAACTCCAGACACATACACCACTTTGTGTACTTGGCTTTAAATGGGTACTGGGGACTCAAAGCCAGCCTGTCAGGCTTTGTAAGCCAGTACTTTAACCACTGAGTCATCTCTCCAGGTCTTTTTTTTTTCTCTCTCTTTCATTTGACCTGGGTTTACTTAGGGCCAAGCAGTGTGCTAAGTTAGGTAGATACTGGGTGTGTGGGGTGAACGTGTACAAACAGCGGTAAAGAAAACAAGAGTCCAAGTGCTCAGCAGGCAGAGATGAAAAGATCGCTGTGAGTTTGTGGCCAGCCTGGGGCCACAGAGTGAGTTCCACATCAACCTGGGCTAGTAAGACCCTGCCTCAAAAAAAAAAAAAACCAAGCAAACAAACAAACAAAAAACATAGTTGCTGCCCTAAGTTAGGTAGATCCTGGGAGTGTGCGGTAAAGGTATACAGACAGTGGTAAATAAGAGAGTAGCTGCCCATATTAGGGAGACACTGGGTGTGTGGGGTCAAGGTGTATTAGCAGTAGTAAATTAAACAAAGTTGTGCTCGAAGAGAGTCCAGTGATTTGGCTCGTCACTCTGCCCCCTGATATGCAGAAGAAGTTTCTTCTTGGGTGCCAGAGGGCAATGCCAGGGGTTTCCAAGCTGTGTGGTCGAAGGGTGGAGGTTAAAATGTTGCCCAGCATTTCTATTCCCTCTGTCTCAGCCTCACGTCATTCTATTCTGACTGACAACACAGACTCATCATCTGCAAAACCAAGGGATAGTGATCATTATTTCCTTTTCTTCAGGGATGGTCACGCCTTATAAACATCAATGAACTAGACTTGGAAAGCATTTTGACTTCATAATTGAAAAACATAAACGTGGATCAAGGTATAGTTTGATTTCTTTCATTTGATAATTTCCATTCAGATTATTTTCTTTAAAATGGGCACAGATGTTTTCAAAATAATAATTTACCTCAACAGTATATATCAAGCACTTTATTACAAAAAAAAAAAAGAGAAAAATGAAATGACGCTCTACCTTTGTCCCTCAGTGGTAAATTCAACTGCTTCACAGTTTACTTGGGGACACACCCCAAAGGACCCATTTGTCTGACTGAATATGGAATTTTGCATTTGTATCACAAATTGGGTTTTCACCTGGTATTCTATATACACCTCATTAATTATCAGAATTTGTTTCATGGCATGTGACAACTTTAGTAAAGATTTCTGCATGCAAGGTATAGCCAACATGTTCATTTATCCTATTTGCTAGTTTATAACTAGATGGATATAGAGGACAAAGGGAATGTTTAGAGAGAGCTATCTGCCAACAGTCAGAGACCACTGTTAGCAGCAGGAAGAGCTCAGAAATTTCTGAGATTATTTTGCTCCTGTACTGTTACAGGCTCACTCAAGACTTTGCTGAGTTTTGAAACTTTCTCCATTATTTAAAGATTGAAATCAAGGTGTGAGGATGGACATTATGTTACTTCCAGATTCAGTCTCTGTGGTAGTCAGCTTTCTGTTGCTGTGCCAGAACACCTGAGACAAACAATTTAAAAGACAAAAGGTTTATTTTGGCTGATGGTTTCAGAGGTTTCAGTCAATGGTCACTTGGCCCTTTTGCTTTCGGTTTGTCATGAGGCAAAACATTCACAGCAAGGGGCATGCAGCAGTAGTCTGCTCCCTTCAGGGCACCAGGAAAGTAGGAAGACAAGGTCAGTGTCTCAAGAACCCTTCCAGGAGACAGCCCCAGTGACCCAACACCTCCAGTCATCCTCACCAAAGTTCATACCACCTCCCAGAAGAGCCAAACAAGCTGAAGACCAGGCCATCAATGCTTAGGCCTTTGGGAAACATTCCAGATTCAAACTATAGCAATCTTCTTAAGGCTTAAACTGCTTAACCAGAGATGATCTCCACTTTGACACCCTCAACATTTTACTAATAAACTCAAAATCTTCATGTGAGGTTATGGGTCTCTTTGAGCTGGCTCTGTTTCCTCTGGTACAGACCAAGCTGGAGGTGCAATGTCAGAAGCAGTTACCACAATGGTAATCTATGAGCCCCTGCCCATGTGTGTGATACAGTCGTCTGGTAGTAATGACACAAAAGCTGAAAATGGGGAGAACCAATGAACTGTCAAAAGTCCAAAGTCATTTGGGGCACTAAGGTCACCAACCTCTCTCCAGTTAGAAGTAGAAAAGTTGCTCTCCTTTGTGACAAAATTACAAGAATGGATAATATATGTGTATTCTACAAACATATCCAATCCCTTTGAAGAAAACAGTCACTATCACACAGGGCCAGGCCTCATAGCACATACCTGTAAACCCAGCACTTGGGCAGCTGATGCAAGATGGCTATGAGCTCAAGATCAACATGGCCAGATGCAGACTATATCTCAGAAAAAAAAAATCATGCCGGAAACACACACACACACACACACACACACACACACACACACACACACACACAAAATAAAATAAAATTTATACAGAGCCCCAAGTCTTAAGAAAAGCAGTCAGTACCCAATGCCTGGAATCCTTTATTCTGGCCCTGAGAAAGTAAAGCTCATATGAAGAAAGGACTGGTTAGTTTTCCAGAATAGCATGGTATTTGATTTCACCATGGTAGATGGCTGAGGGAATCTCTGGAGGCTCTGGCAGCTGCGTCTTGTCTAAAAGCCCAGGGGGGAGAAAGAGAGAAACATAGTTCACAAGAGGCACAGCCCTAAGAAAGCTATTCTGAATATCTGAATCAGACCCTGAGGGGGAGCTGCTATTCCATTCCTAAGTCAAGAATGCTTTTTTTCTTTCCTTCTCTCCTTATCGGCTGTGTACTCATGAAAAGATCATTTATGAATGGTAGAATGAGTGTATCAGAGCTGGCTTCTATTTCTCTTTTCTTCCCCAATTGCTGCTGTCATATAAAAAGACCCTTTGCTATAGGTTGAAACAGCAGATGCTACTCAGATAATACTTAAGTAATTTTGGGTGAAGACTATTTTATCTTGAAATGGTGTAGCTCTATTTTTGTATGGAAAGTAGTTCTAGTGCTGATCCATATATTCTAAAATTTGTTACACTTACATGGCAAAGAAGCTCTATTCAGTCTCTTTAAAGTAATGTAGACAAAATGAAGAACTACTAATGCTGATAAAGTGTAAGGGTACAGAGTAGCATGATGGGCTGGGTGAGTCAGCAATGCCTTGTGAAGAGGGCAGAGTAATAGAAAGTGCCGGTTAAAGTGTCAGTAAAGGCAGGATGCTGGGAATGGACCTAGTGAATGCAAAGGTAATTCTTGTTTATTGAATACAAACAGTTAGAAGTTACATTTTACAGAGACTTAAATCCAGGCTTAAGATTTTAGCATAGGCGAGGGATGGTGGTGCATGCTTATAACTGCACTACTTAGGAGGCTGAGGCAGGAGGGTAGTAAGTTCCAGGCTAGCCTGGTCAAGAGAGAGGAGAGAGGGAGAGAAAGAAGAAGGAAGAGAATGAGGATGAGGGAGAATAAGAGAAAAGAGGAGAATAGAGAAGAGAGAGATACTGATTTGCTAAGGCCCTACAATTTTCTAAGTCCAATCCCCCTGGACTGCCCATTGCTAAGCCAAATAAATAACAATCCAAGGCCTTCTTCCCTCTCTCCCTCCATTTCCCCTTCACCCCTTCACTTCTTCCTTCCTTCTTTTTTTCATTTTCTCCCACATTCTTTCCTTCCATCCATCTTTCTTTGTTTATAGATAGCTTGACTTGCATTTATGTTTCTTGAAAGCACAATCTTGATTATTTCAAGGTCAAGTGCATTTATGTTCATATAAGAAAGCATCTTGACTAAAGTGCCCAACACTACCTTCATAAGAGCTCAAAAAGGGGAGGAAAAGATGATGACAGCAAAACAAAATAGAGACTAATTGAGAGGGGGGTGGAGAGGGAATTATCATGGTTTATTGTCTACAATTATACAAGCTGTCAATAAAATTTTTTAAAGAAGCTTTAAAAAGAAATCATCTTGATTAATTAGAGGTCAGGTGCATTTATGTTCATATAAGAAAGCAGAGGTTAGAGAGAACAAAATTAGAACAAACAGAATGACCTTTCCTCATCCTTCACAACTGTATTTGCCTCCATAATTTCCAGGTCAATTTCAGCTCTCTGAGGCATGAAGAATCATGAAGGAGGCCTCTGCCTTCAGGAAACAATGGATTGCAGTAGCAGCACACAGAATAATTTCCTATTGACTACTGTCTTCTGCCTTCAGCTGTTAATGACATCCATCAATTGGAAGTTAACCAAATTGGAGCTATCAGGGTCCGCCCCTTTTTTTATTTGTTTCTTTTTGCCCTCAAGGATTTGAAGAGCTCTGGTTTCATGGAAAATGAACTGATGGTTCTATAAGTTTTTGATCATGTGATCCTCCAGAGGCTCAGTGAATCCATGATATCAACTTGTTTTATTCATTGGGAAACTATGGTGGCTTTGAAATAGTAACTGCCATTCATTCAGACCTTACTATATGCTGACACTGAGTACTATAACTTTGTGTATGCTATTGTAACGTAATCTTTACAGAATCCCACAAAGTAGCCCCTCTTATGAATGACTAAACTGAACTTCAGAGAGGTTAACAACCAATGCCTTCTTCAACCTAGTCCTGTAAGACTGAAAGTTCCCCTAGACCACCCCTACTCTGTCATGATGTTGTCAACTTGATGGGACTTAGAAACCTATGAGAGCTTATCTAGAGTGGGTTCATCTCTGGGCATACCTGTAAGTGATTATGTTGATTAGGTGAACTGAAGTGGGAAGACCCATTCTAATTGTGGCCAGCACCATTTCCTGTGCTAAGGTCCTGGCCTTTATAAAAGGGAGAGAGTTGGCTAAGCACCAACACCCATCACTCTCTGCTTCCTCACTATGGACTGATCACAACCAGCTGCTTCGAGCTCCTGCCACCTTACCTTCCCTACCTTGACAAAACTGTAACCTGGAACTATAAACTGGAATAAACCTTTCCATCCTTAAGTTGCTTCTGGTCAGCATTTTTTATCATCAACAAGAAAGTAACTAATACAGAAAATCGGTAGCAAGAAATGGGGTTGCTATGATAAATGTGACTATGTGGTTCCTAGGCCTTTAGAACTAGCTTTTGGGAGGAACATGCAGAAGTTTGGAACTTTGGGCTAGAAAAGCCCTTGGATACTGCAAGTAGAGTTTAATGGACCATCTGGTGATTGCTCAGAAAACAAGAATGCAAAGAGAAACAAAGATAGTAGAGGCCCCACTCATGAGGTTTCAGAGGGCAAAAACTGGGCTAGAAACAGCTCCTGTTATATATTGTCAAAGAAAGTGGCTGCATTCTGCTTATGTCCTGAGAACTTGAATGATGCTGAATGTAAATTAAATGGACTAATATCTTTGAGGGAGGAAATTTCAAGACAGAATAGCATTCAGGTGGTATTGAGAAAGCAGCTGTAATTGTTAAAAGAGATCAGCACCATTGATGAGAAGCCACCTGTGTTGTATCAAGACAGTAGGAAAGGTCTTGAAGGAAGAAAGTATAAACAAAGAGAGTTCTCTGTTCACCTAGGAAAATATTCCACCAGGGTCAGCCTGGAAGGCATAGAGACCTCTACAGTTGTGGTCTGAACGAGTCAGAGTTCTTCCCAAGCTGACAGCAGAACTTGGCAGTGTTATCCATGTGGTGATGGTTTTAGAGCCATGAGTGACGCAAGACTGAGACCAGGCAGTGGCAGAGTTGGAGTCTCTGTGAGGAGGCCCTGAAAAGCCAATGCATGAAGCTAAGAAAGAAAACCATAAGTTGTAATGGAGAACCCAGGATGTTGCAGATGCCAGGACCATTGATATCTACTGAGGAATGCTGCAGATTTGGAGTGGAACTCCCCTGAGAGAGAGGCATAGGTAGAGGGGTGGAGTGACACAAGCTCTTTAGTGTCCAGATGACCCCAACATGTATGAGTCCCAGATGCTGTGTTTCTGTCTCGCTTTGGTCTGGTTATTCTTTGCTATGTCTCCATTCTTCCTTTGTGGATGGGTAATGTTTACTTTGTACTGGTGCCTGTTGGATATATGGAATTTGAGGTGTTTTTTTTTTAATGTTATAGGCACTTACAGTTAAGCCCGAGTCTCAGAACAGCCTGTTAAAGACTATGAGTGTTTTAATTGGAATAAATGCACTTTGTATTATAAGTAGTCATGAAAAAAGTGGAGATGAAGGGTAAAAGGTTATGACTAAACATGGCATGTTTGGGTGTCAAGTTGATAAGGGGTGGGTTTGTGATGGATTATATTGATTGCCAACTTGAAAGGACCTAGATAATCCTGTGGAGATTGTCTAGTTTATGTTAGCCCCTGGGTTAACCTCTTGATTATGTTAATTGAGGTGGGAAGACCCACTCTAACTGTGGACAGCACCATTTCAAGGCCCTGGGGACCTGAACTGTACAAAAAGGAGAGAGCTAGTTGAGTATCATCATTCATTGGTCTTTGCTTCTGCATTGTGGGCAGAATATGAGAAGTTCTGCTTCAAGCTCTTCCATGCCTTCCCTGCCATGCCTTCCCTGCCATGATGGACTGTACCCTGGAACTATAAGCTAAAATAAACCCTTCCTTCCCTAAGTTGCTTCTGGTCAAGTATTTTGTGTCAGCAACTAGAAAGTAATTTATCCACTGTCAAAGCTCTGAAGTAAAGCAACAGAGTCCTCCCAAAGTGATGGAACTTTAGGGTTGATGCATTTACTATTAGATAGTCAACAAGGCTACAAATTTCACACTGTACTCCCAAGCATAACTTTCAGAAAATATCTTTGGCCTTGTGCTATTTGTGTCGTCAGTCAGTGGCCCTTAAATTGGATATTGATGGGCCTTAAACTAGGACAGCCCACTATGGGTGGATTTGAGTGTCAGTTAAACTCAGCTGAAACTATGGCGCCCAGAGTTCCCTTCACTGTGTACCTGAACTAGACAGCTAGAGCAAAGAAGTGGAGCGGTGCACGTGTTTTTTGTTTTTTTCTCTAGGTAGCTCAATGCAGGGCACACGTGCTATTTGCAGCTCGTTTTTGCCGTCGTTTACCCACCATCTGATATAACATAGGGTGAAGCAGTAGCACTCTAGCCTCTCTAACTCACATATCTAGAACAAAGAGGTACTTAGCACCAGCTTCTCCAAAAAAGTATCTGGTCACTGAATTGGCAACTTGGGACAGGAAGATAAGGCAGGTTTTGGTCTGTCTACCTCTGTTGGTTCCACTTTGTCCTTGCTTCCTCCATTAACATGTCTGTTCCAAATGTCTTCTCAGGCTGGAGAGATGGCTTAGTAGTTAAGGTGTTTGTCTGCAAAGTAGAAGGACCCAAGTTTGATTCCCCAGTACCCATTTAAAGCCAGATGCACAAGATGGCACATGTGTCTGGAGTTCGTTTGCAGTGGCTAGAGGCCCAATTGGTGTACCCAGTCTCTCTCTCTCTCTCTCTCTCTCTCTCTCTCTCTCTCTCTCTCTCTCTCTCTCTCTTATTGCCTCTTTCTTTCTCTCTTATTCTCTCTCAAATAAATAAAATATTTTTTAAATGCCTTCTTTAAGGATTTCAGACTTTCAGTATCAGACATTAAAACAACGGACTGTGTGACTAGCTCTCCCAACTGAGGAAGATCAAATTCCTACAATATATCCCATATTAAGTACATACAAATAACCTACTCCCAGTGTTCTTCTCTCATTGACCCCTATCTGGTCCCTTGTATGTTTGTTAGGTGAAAGCTTCCAAATTGCACATAATTTTAAGGGGATCATTTTCCAGGTTGTTAACCTACTCTCTTCTTTTTTCTAAAACTACCTGCAAGCCTGCCTTTGCCTGCATGGTGCCAGATTTGTTCTCCAGGAGGAAATGCTGAGAGAGAGAGATGAACATTGCAGATGTTCATTGGGGAGTAATGTGTGAAAGAAACAGAAGAAGAAGGCTGGGCAGCAGGAATCAGATGGCAATGCAGACTCCACAGACTCTCCTAGCAGTGGAGAAGCTGCAGCCAAGACTCCTCTTAGAAGTTCCCATGATGGGTGGAAATGGCCAGGCTTTTGCAGGGGCCACCTCATGAAGACAAAGGATGTAGAAATATTGTGTTGTTCCTCATCAATCCATCAATGTCACAAAAGTGTGGCTGTTATAGACTTGTATTTTTTAACCTTTTCCCCACATGTCTAGCAAAAAAGAGCCTTTTTACATGTTCTTCTCCAACCATTTTTCCTCCATGAAAATTCCACAGGAGTCCTACATAGATATTTCTGGACTATATTTATATCTGTGTTTCATATGTAGAAAGAATAATTTTTTTCATTCCCTGAAACCAGATTTTGTTCCTTTAAGGACCATATAAATCCTTTTAAGAATGCACATTCTAGATTAAAAGAGACAAGGGATATAATGACCATAGAAAAGATCTCTGACAGTATAGTCTTGAGATAGGGGGTATAATAATCAGACACAGTACATGGCCCTGGAGGGGATCTGGAGTTCTGAAAATAGCCATAAAGACCAGTTGGGGGGACTTGTGAAAGTAGACTACATATTTTTTATTAAATAACAGCCTTATTTCAACTGTTTAGGAGTTTGTATGCATCTTTGTAGATGCGTATAGAAGTAAACAACAAAGGATCCTAATATAGAGTTAGTGAAGATATTTTCATTAATCAAGTTGCTTTATACCCATGGGACTTCCTTTATTTGACTCTCTCATACATATTCCTGTGAAGGGTGAAATGGTATTGGATGGGCCTTTGTGGGAAAGGCTCAGGAGTGAGAGTACATAAACAGTACTAAGTGATGCTGATTTTCTCAAGGTGAGCTGGATTGTCTTGAAAGACAAGTAAAGTTTTTGAGAAACCTTGACTAAAACAGGTTTATAAAATATTTACATTATTCCTTTCAGATTTGGGGCATTTATTCTTTGGGAGGTTAAATTCTGTTTTATCAAATAGTACCAAAATTTTATCGATCATCATCTTTTTAAAATATTTTATTTATTCATTTTCAAGCAGAGAGAGAGAGAGAGAGAGAGAGAGAGAGCACACACCAGGGCCACCACCTTGTGGGTCTGGCTTATGTGGGTCCGGCTTATGTGGGTCCTGGGGAATTGAACCAGGGGCCTTAGGCACTGGAGGCAAGTGCCTTAACCACTGAGCCATCTCTCCAGCCCCTCAATCATCATCTTATTTTACCATATGATGAAAATATTTAGATGTCAACTTAAAATGTGTGAGGTACAGCTTTAAAAATGGGGGGGGGCTCATAAAAGCAAAATATTTGAAAAAGATCTCTGAGATAAAATGACACATTTCAGGTAAAAGAAGCTGACTCTTTTTGTATTCCTTTTATTTCCTTCCCAGCTAATTATAGGCATGTAACGCACCTGGCAAATTTCAGGCAAAATGACAGCCATTAGCTGGTTTCAGAGAGAACCAAGTTTATTTCAGCAACATTTTCTTTTTTCTCACTGGTAAATTTCCACTGTCACACTGCCAGGAACACCTTAGTAGAACTCAAGAATCTTATATAAAGATCCCTGCATATTTTTCCCTGAAATTTACAAACCTCACTCTGGATTTGCAGTCCTTCTAGACATCCTTTATAGCTTATTGGAAGGCAAATGAGAAATCATTCCAGTCATGATAAATGGAAAAATGAAATTCAACTGTTTCTTTCTAACCATTGGCATGCTGCTTTCTGAAGGGGTCTAAATCATTTCAGGGAGCACTCTCTCAAGGCTGAAGCATCTGACATAGTGCATAGTCTTGAAGATTTCTCCTGAAGTCTGAGCTTTCCAAAGCACGTAATACCCCACTTTCCAGTCTTTTTGCTATACAGATGGCACATCTCCCTGTCACATCCTACATATCATTCTTGTTACTGCTGACTATGGTTACCTAGTCTTGGCCTAATCAGAATATTCCAGAAAGGACTACTCTTAGGCCAGAAGTGAATTTCTAAGGATGTCTACTTGCTTCTCACAGCCTGAAATTTGGGGAGATGATCACAGCTAACTGTCAGGGTAGGGCCAAGTGATACCCCTCACATCTCAAGCTCTCCTTTCTTAACTACATGCTTATATTTCCAGCCATGTGCCAAGCAGGTTCTTCTTGATGCCCTACCATGATGTCACACTCAAGATGTCTACAATGGAACATCTGTTCTTTCTCTTTAATACCCCCTTCATGGGCTCATCTGTCAGATGAAGTTTCTTGTCATACCCTCTTGCTCAAAAGCCTTTAGTGGCTAACCATTGTACATAAGATAAAATGAAAATTCTTTTCCTGATATTCTAAGAGTTGACACTCTAGCTAGACTGGTCTATTCAGTGTTGCCCACACAAGCCAAGCACTCTGCTTAATTCCACCAGACTTTTGGTCAAATGCCTCTAACTTCTGAAATAGTCTATGTACTTTTGTCCAGTTTTTTTGTCTATAAATAATTAAATTGCTCTTAAAATTTACCTAGATGGATATGTGCATAGCTCTCTTCTCATTCCCTTGGAGTTTGTGCTCAAATATCACATCCAAGTGAATATTGCCTGAAATCACCCTCACTTATCCCATATATCTCCTGCTCTACTCCTCTTGTCTTTATCTCTGTAGTACTTATTACCATACATTATTTATTCGTGTCTTGTCTACTGCCCTCCTCCCCATAAAGGCAACAATCTTTTTACTGTACTGAGGATGAAATTCAGGGCCTTTTCCATGCTAGGCATGCACTCTGCCACTGATCTATGCCTCGGCCATGGGCAGGGATTTTTATGAGTTTTGTTAATTACTGCATCCTCAGTTATCAGAAAGGGTCCTACAATAGAACAGCTACATGATAGGCCTTTATGCATTAGAGAAATAAATGATGAACTCTGAAAATATTTAAGGGCACTTAAAATGCACTAAGTAGTCTCTTGAGGTCTGGAGAGGTGGATTTAAACCAAATTTACAATGTCATGGAGGGAACAAAGGTAAAGTGTAAAAATGAAGTGCTTATCAAGTTCAAGTGAAGTATGAAAAAAGGAAGAGGAAGTTCATTGAGCCTCTCCTACATGTTAGGTTCATTCAACATAGATGATTAATTTAAACTCATTTAAATTGTATAGTGATATAGACCTGTTAACAGGTTGTATTATTCCTAATTTTATAGATAAATAAATTGAGGCTCAGGCTGGAGCGATGGCTTACTCCACAGTGAAGGCACTTGCCTACGAAGCCTAATTACCTATGTAAAGCCAGATGCACAAAGTGGCTCATGCATTTGGAATCCGTTTGCAGTGGCTATAAGCCTTGGGGTACCCATTCTCTCTGCTTGCAAATAAATAAATAAAATATAAAAAGAATAAGTAAATAAATTGAGGCTTAGGAGAGTTACATATTTTCCCCCAAAGTTTTATGCTAGCAGCTGGTTAAAATCAGAAAAGATATTAACCCAGCCCTGCTGACAAAAAACCAGCATGCTTTGCAGGATCTGGGTTGTAAATAGGGAACAAATGTATTTTGCTTAACCTAAAGAAGGTATTGTGGGGGTGGATGACATTTGGGTGATTTATGAACATCAGCCCAGAGAAAAGATGGGAAGATAGTCACCCCGTTATCAACTTCCCATCCCACACAGCACTATCTCTCTCTCTCTCTCTCTCCTCTCATTTACTTCTATAATAATATATTCATTCACTCAATAAGTATTTATTAAATACTCTCTGCCAAGGAATGTTTTATATTTTGATGCTTTAGGAGTGGATAAAAAAGTGCTTGTTTCCATGGAGTTTTCATTCTATAAATATTTTGTATGCTATTATGAGAAAACAGTATTTTTAGATTAGAGTGGTGGCCTCATCATATTCTAGTCCTGGACCTTGGAAAGGTGTCTTAACCATGCTGAATCTCAGTTTTTATATTTGTAATAGGAAATACTGTCCATCTCACCAACATGTATTGCCATAGAGTTCAAAGAAGAAGAAAATACTTTGAACTGTGAAGCACTAGATAGCTGGATTTAGAAACTCTAAGATGACAACAATTGCAAGAAATAATTATTTTATGTGCAATAAGAAAAAAATAACTGGGCATGGTGGCACACACCTTTAATTCCAGCACTTGGGAGACAGAGGTAGGATTGACATGAGTTCGAGACCACCCTGAAACTACATAGTGAATTCTAGGTCAGAGCCTGGACTAGAGCAAGACCCTACCTTGAAAGACCAGAGAGAGAGAGAGAGAGAGAGAGAGAGAGAGAGAGAGAGAGAGAGAGAGAGAGAGAGAGAGAGAGAGATTGTGTCAATGAATATACTTCATTGATTATAAGATTATTAGAGATGTCAAAATGTGCAGAAATAATTATGCATTTCAGAACTGTGCAAACACAGTACAATAAAGCTATTATTATCTTTCCCACATTGCCCAGCATATGTTATGTGGTCAGAGAGGAGTGACTTTGGCAAGATATCTGGGGTAGATCAGTGAGATAGTGAGAGAAGCAATTTCTTAAAAAAATTTTCAAGGTGCTTTCTAGTTTCTGATATATTTTCTAGGTGAGTCATTGCAGCCTTTTTTTTTGTATCATAGCATTTTGGAGCTCCAAACACTTATTTTTCTCTGGTAGTCTCTGAATAAAGCCAGCATACTACCCTAGTGCATTATCTATGGTCTATTGTGTATGAGGGAAATAAATTTATTACCTATTGAACAACTAAAGTCTCTGTGCCAAGGCTGTGTGTTAAGAGAAATACATTGCAGTGTCCTCTTCATGAAAACTCATTAGAATCAGTGATTTGCTAGAAGCTTGGTGCTAAAGCCAGATGCTATGACACACATTCTCAGCTACTTGGTAAACTGGGACAGGCTTGGGAGTTTGAGGCCAGTTGGGGTAACCTAGTAAGACTCAACAAAAAAGCAAGGTTATGCTTTATGAGAACAATCTTTGAGTCACAGGAGAGTTGCTAATTGTGAAACAGATTCCTTCTGCTTCCTGTCCATTTCCTCCTCTGTGCCTCCTAACTCTTGGGAATGTTAAAGATCTGTGACTCTGTAGTATTCTCACATCAGCTTCATCCAGAAGGCTATTCAACTATATAGAAAAAAGGAGCACTATGATTTAAACACTCCTATACCTACAATCTGGATTCTATAACTAAACTTTTACTGTTAAGTGCTTTAACCAATATCTACTCATGTAATCACATCCCTTTATTCATTCAGTAATCAATCCCATTTTATGATACACAACAAAGAAAATTGTACACATTTATAATCTTACTCTTAAAGATTTTAGTATGTATATCAATTAACTAGAAGTTCAATATTCGGTTAGATACAGTTTTTTTTTAATTTTACTGAGTTAAATACAGCAAAGTATTTAAGTGTGCCATTCATTGATTTGACAAGTGGAAACATTTGTGTAACTCAAATTATCAGAATACAGAATATTACTATCATTCTGGACAGTTTCCTATGTCCATTCTTTTGTTCCAGTACCCTTAGACAAGATCAAGCACCTTCAGGGTGGTATGGCCATATACCCCAATAACCTTAGAAACAACTATTCTCCCCATTTTTTCCACCATAGAAGAGTTTTGCCTTTTTCAGCATTTCATGTACATGCCAACACTTGGAAATCTTTCTTTCTTCTTCCTTCTGGCACCATGCTTTACAGATTAAGCCATGCTATCTTGGGCATCCACTTTGTTTCTGCTGCTGTGCAATAATATATTTCACTGTGGAAACACCACTCAGTGAGTGTGGCAATCAAAGCTGCCACACACATTTCTGTGTGTCTCTAGGCATGTCAGCAGAACACCGATGTAGGAATAGAATTGCTGGGTCCTAGGGTAGGTGTGTGTTTAGGGTGTTTTGTTCTGAGACAGAATCTTATGTAGCTCAGGTTGGCCTCAAACTATTTTCGTGTATAGTAGTATCGCATTGTGGCTTTAATTTACATTCCTGTAATGATTGATGGTGCAATTGAACTGATGATGTAAGTGAATGTGGAGATTCTGAAAATGTTGGCAACCATAAAAAGTTTCCCCTACCTCCTTTCCATTGGCTTAGCAAAGAGAAGAGGTTATAGAATCTGACTCCATATGTATATAGAAAATATGTATTTATATATTGATTTTTAAAAATATTCTTTCAGTTATACAAGTAATATGAGCTCATGGTCAAAATTTTGATAATACAAGAAAAGCTAGGAGAAATTACAAGTCAGCCATAATCTAACACCCAGAAATAAACCATAATAACATTTTTGTCAGTCTTGATTTTAAAATCACTGTCCTGAATATTAACAGCTTGACATCTTTTTCTTCTCATCTGGAAAATGGGGAAAACACTTCTCTAATGTACAAAATATAAAAAGTAAGGATGATGCAACCTTCCTATAATTTTCAATCATATTTTCAAAATCTTTGGCAAAAAATACACAATAAGTATAAGTTAATTAAAAGATGCTTTTAAGTAGCGTAGGAAGTGACTATGGAGTAGGAGAGTAAAGAATCTCAGTCCTCTCTCTGGTACATTTCAAGTTCTATCATTCCTGTTATGAAACCCACCCTCCCATGGATGGTGGTTACAGAAACTGAAGTCAGCTTGGCACATGCTTTCCCTCTACAGATGAGCTGCATCCAAGCCCCTTAGATTCCTTAAAGAAGGCAAACCTAGAGGGGAAAGAAACAGATGGGCCTGAGGGAGCACTTGGTTACAAAGAAGCACAAAGAATTTTTAAAATGATTAAACAGTCCTTTATCTTGGCTGTGACAATAATGATATAGCTGTATTTGATGGTTAAAACTCATAGAACCACATACCAAAAGCATAAATTTTATTGTCAATGGATTATTCAATAAACCTAACTTTAAAAGACATTCCTTTCCAACAAAGCCTTAAGTTTTCTCATTTGACTTTAAATTGGGCTCGTAGCTCCTCTCAATTTCCTGGTCCATCTTATTTCTCTTGTTTCGTTTCCTGGGGCATTTCACCTTCGTGATGCTGCTTTGTGTGTGCATTTAGCTCTCCTGTAAATTGTCATACTGGATTCTTTGTTCTCTGTGCCCCCACTTTGCTGCATATTTTATTACCCTTTTCAATTGGCACTCTGTTGAGCCAGGCTCAGCTGTGCTCAACAAACAAAATGTATGGCTGTTCCTCTTGCCCTTTGTGCCAGGAGAGGTCTGATCAAGACAACTAATTATCATGAGTGAGATGCGAGACAAGCTGATCTGAGTCCTTGTGTCAGTGGTTAGACAGAAGTCCTTTGAGAGCTAGGTTATTCCTTCTCCGTGAGCAAGGTGCTGGGAACAATTTTTATGCTCAAAAATAGACACAACACAAGCTCACGTTGGATCTTGTTAGAGCTGCTTCTTGTGGCTCCTTTTAAAGTCTGCTCAGCTATTTAAGAATATATGCTGATCATCCATCCGGAATTTTCCAAGGCAGTCTGGATTTCAAATGTTCTATGCCAAGAACTCTCTAAAATACTCATTGACTCATAAAATATAGTTGCTAGGTTCATAACTTAAATTTACTTATTTGTTCTTGACTTATTTTTCAATTCTGCAAATACTTACTGGACACCCACTACTGAGAGTTAGGCTCCTTAGTGGGCTGTAGAGAAAGAGATCAATAAAGCTCTTGAGAAGTGAATGTCATTCAGTCTGAAGGACAGAGAAGCTAACAATGAGTTCAGTTACTCCAGGGAATAACTACATAGAAGTAATGACCAAATATAATGCAATGTATATTTATTGAGTACAGTTGGTGAGAAAACTGTTAAAACTTTATTCAATATATGTTTATATGTTAACAGCAAAGGTAATGTAAACTAGTTTTCCAGCACCAATATTAGGAAGATGTCATTAGATAGCTATCTATAAAAGCATGTAGTGCCTGCATATACGTACTATATATTAGAAATCTTCCTCTGATTAACATGGCAACATTTCAACGCCTGATAACATCTGGCCTGGACGAAGACTGCCAAATGCACCCTTTCCATTGCTTAGGCCATTCAGTGGAGTGGGCATTGTTTCTCCAACTTCACAGACTAGATGGAAAGTGGATTTTAGAAAGGATTTGTGATGAGAAGTGTGTGGGTGGGGAAACTGGTCTCATCAAGCAGTGTCTCTTCTCCCAGCCACACAGCCCCTCATTGTTGGCCTGCTTTAACTGTATCAGAATGCTTTTATTGAAATCTCTGAAGCCACAGGAAAGGAAAGTGAGAAAGAGGAAGTCATTAGGACGCAGTTCCTGCAAAAGCAACCCTTGCAGCCCAGTATCCTTGTTGCAGCCAGGGGTCGGTTTAAATGCCCTTTGGGGCATGTCTCTGTCCAGTTTACAATCTTTCTGGAGTTCCCATCAGTTTTAGTCAACCTGGCCAGTTCCTACTGATCTACCCTTTGAAGCTGTGCTCACCCCAGAGTAATCCCAGTCACACAGGGGACTTCATGTCTTTTTTTCCATCCCCTGTTGCTCTTTTTCACACTGAGACTTTTTCTTAAGCAGTTCATTTTGCCGGGAAGGTCTTAAAAGAGCATGTGTTTAAGGAAGAGTCTCTCTAGGTGGCTCAAGCTGGCCTGGAACTCACAATCCTCTTGCCTCCATCTCTTGACTGCTGTGATATAGGCATGTGCCACCACTCCCCACTGCATTTAAGTTCTTAACAAAAGAAGTTTCAAAAGCAAAATACCAGAACTGTATATAAAATCCTTCACATCACATCACCAGGTAACAGTAGGTCATAGGGTTCATATTTGTAAAAGCACTCTCCAGACACATTTTCTAGAATCACCATGCTGCTAAGTGATGCATGATGTACCTGGTGGGCTTCTCTCCCACCTGAACTCTGCCTGTGGCTTCAGTACCATCTCCATGGCAAAGCTTTCTGTTGCAGTCAGCATTTTAGTTGCTGCGCAGAAAGAACCCAAGCAAAGCGGCTTGTGGAGGAATGGGTTTATTTGGTTTAAGGACTCCAGGGGAGACTCCATCCTGGCAGGGAAAATGATGGCATGAGCAGAGGGGCGGACATCATCTCCACCACAGCACTGCAAACAATGGCAAGAAGTTGTGCCAAATACTGGCAAGGGGAAGCTGGTTTATAACCCCATAAGCCCTTCCTCAACAACACAGCTCCAGCGAGGTTGTAAAACCCAAACTGCCATCAGTTGAGGATCGATCACTGAGAACACATTCATTTGTTTGTGGGGGACACCTGGATCAAACCATGACACTTTCCCTCTGGACACCTGTGCCAGTCATCCCCTTCTGCTTCCATATTCCTCTGTTGTACCTTCTAGAATGCGAGTCTTGGAGTCAATGAGCTGAAGAGTTTGCTGGTCTCCCGCCAAAACTCACAATAACCTCAAAAACTTGGGAAAACAAATGATTCCTAAGTGTAATGAAAGGAGCTAACAGAAAGAAGGAAAAAGATTAAATATGGGATGATTAGGGAAGATGATGACTTGACAATGGTGACAGACTGCTAAAAGCCATCAAAGCAGAGCAAATCTGAGTTCTCCCTTGTCCAAAATGCACATATGGATTCAGATTACAGTAGGGAAGCCAATGGACTCCCTGATCCTGAGTTGATGTCATCTCAAGCACCAAGCAGGTACGGACGTCACATGGTCACTTCTCACTGGACCATTGCCTAGTTTCTTAGCTCCTGCCTCCCTTGCCCTCTCTTGTACAACTGTTTTCTCCAAATTAGAACTTCCCTTCCTTATGTAGGAGCGAGTTTCAGGAAGTAAACAAACTTCACAAGTCTCAGGAAGCTTCTGAAAGTTAGATGATTCTCAAGCCCCTCTCCAGGGTTATACAAGCAGTCACAGTTACTGGGAAGAGGCGACATTCTGTCAGGCTGAGCAGCCTGCTTATCATGCAGGGCGCTTCAGGGAAATGGCTTTCCTGAATGTCCCCACGCATGCTAGAGGGGACAGTAATGTAGCTGCTGTGATGGTTAAGTTTTCTTGTTAACTTGACCTTTTTAGTTGTCTTGGATGGGTCTCAGAGGTTGTTCACAGGAAGGCAGCCTTCTCAGTAGGGGGCAGGATGTAAGGAGGCTCAGAAAAGCTAGAAACACACTTTCCTTCCTGGGAGAGCAGTGCGGGAAGGAAATTCCAGAGACTCAGGGAGTCAATGGGTCTGGGAAGGATTGCAAGGCACACCCCCCCCCCCAGCCCTCCTATGGCTATATAAAGGGGGAGAAATTTTTCTCTTCCACTTGCTGCCTGTTCCCTGTTTTTTTTTTTTCTCTCTCTTTTTTTCTTTTTCTTTTTTGTGTGTGTGCGTGGTGTTGGTGATGGCTACTTTCTCTCTCTGCTTAGACCTGTGAAAGGGGGCCAGGGGGCTAGCCTCTTTTCGCAATTATGGAACTTCTGCAGGATCTGTAGCTTCATAAATCCTCTCCTCCCATAAACTATACCTGGTTTGGAGGTTCATTCCAGCAGCTGTGAGCTGACTATGACAGCTGCCTTTGAGTCACTCGTGCACCTATAAGTACCCCTCCCATTCCTGTAAGTACCTCCTCCATACTCCTCTAAGTTACCCCTTAAATCCACTGGCTTCATCAAGCTAGATGTGAGTGGAATTTTGGTGTTTTTTTTTTTTTGTTGTTGTTGTTGTTGTTTTGGTTTGTGTGTTTTTTTTGGTATTTATTTATTTATTTTGGTATGTCATCAGCACCGTATCTGGGGTGAATAGACAGCTTATGTCTACCTGATGCAGGGGCTGCCCTGCACAACCCCTGAACCCTGAGTTCTTAAGTACACTAAAGAGTTGACAACTCAGATGGAGAGTGATTTTAAACAAACACACTTTACTTACTGGGATAAGGGGGAAGGGGGAGGAGTGGAATAAAGAAAAAAAAAAGTAACCCACCACCAACCATGTGGCCTGATCAGAGAAGGGAAAAGGATAAGAGGTGCATACTTTTTAAAAAGAATTAGGAAACAGAATCCATGATGAAGTAATTTTCTTTTCTCTCCCTCTGGCAAGGCCAGAGGAAAAGGCTCCACTCACCACCTCTTCACAGAGCAGGGTCAGTCTGTGCCCAGAGCCAAGTGGAAAAGCCTCGGGCTTCTGGCAGGGGGGGAGGGGTTAGAATTTGAAATCATGCTGCTGGAGGAGGCTTCTCATCATCTGATTGGTCTGGACCTAGGAGAGTCCCACCTTCATCTGAGTAGGACAAAGGCCTGCAGGAAGCAGTGGCCAAGTTGTGACTGTGAGGTCCTGGGTGGACTCTAACTGCCCAGCAAAGAATCTATAATGACCTGGTCTCCCGCATCCCCTCCTAGTCTCTTCTCAACCAGCAGCCAGCGTGACCACCACTCTGCTCAATACCCTCCTGTCTGCTACGTTCTGATTCAGCTTCCTATATACAACCACACCCAAAGGTGACTCCAGCTTCAGCACCTGGTTCAGGATCCGCCCTCTGTTGGAAGGCTGTGCCCTCATGCTCACCTGCTGCTGTTCTATGTAGTGACCCTCTCACTCAGGCACTCTTGGTTACTCCATATCAAATCACCATCCTCTCCCAAACTCCCTAAACTCTTTTTCTTCTAGTTTAATTATTTATCTTTATTTTCTACCTCTCCCACTAGGATGTAAGCTCTAGGGAAGAATCTTCTTTACTCACTGCTGTGTCTCCCTCTTGACACACAGTGGGAGTGTATTAGATATTTGCTCAGCAAATAACCAAAAAATAAGGTAGACATTTGTCTTAGTTGCTTTTTTTTCACTGCTGTGACAAAAAACCTGACAAATGCAGCTTAAGGAAGGAGGGTTTATTTGGCTCCTAGTTTAAGGGTACATTCCATATGGCAGCAAGTGTGTGAGGCACTGGTCACACTGTGTCTGTAGTCAGGAAGCAGGGAGGGGTAACCACTGGTACTCAGCTTGTGTCTCCTTTCAGGCCCACTCCCTCCCCACACACAGGATGATGCTACCCACATTTAGGGTGGGTCTCTTCTCCTCAGCTATTCCTTTCTGGAAACACCCTCATAGAGCCTCCCAAAGATATGCTTCCATGGTGATTCTAAAGCCAGGCAAGTTGACAATCAAGATGAAGCATTGCGGTGCTTTTACTTAAACACATTACATGTTGATGATGATGAAACTTACACATATTGGTATAACCTTCCCAAATGCATGGTTAAGTGAAGGAACACATGTTGAGCTGAGTCACATCTGTTTTACAAGCTTGTGCTCCTAAGGGGCTCATTGTGACATGGTCTTCCTCTGCCACAAGCCTCTGGGCTCAGGGTAAGAAAATTATTTCTCACATCTGCTTTTCTTTATGGTTAACCAGACCACTAGACCTTCAGATGCCCTTCCTGTACAACAAGCTGAGTATTTGTTGGCCAATGGGGATAGAGAGCAAACTCATAATGCATGCATCATGCAGGGAAGTAACAAAACAACTTTAAGTCCATTTTGTTAAGAATGTGAACTTGTTGAAGTCAACCTGGGGCTTCTTATGTGGACAGGGACTGCCTCTTTGGCCCTCAGTTGTCATAGGCAGACTGTGTACTTGGATGGCATGAGCAAAGCAGGGCTGCCAAAATGCTCAGAATGGAATTCTAGGGATAAGAGGAGGCCATCTAATATTGGCAAAAGAACATATATATCATTGTAGGATGAGTCAGAAAATTTCTAGACTTCCTTATGGCCATTTGGCTGATGACACTGATCAATTTAAAATTATTTATCTGAGCACCATTGATTTTTCAAGGCTGAACTTCTGAAGGTCTTACTCCACCCTGTTGATTCTAGTTGATGTAGAAGTAGATTCTTTTCTCTATCAAAGTGTGTGTGGCTTCCATTATGAGACAAGAAAACAGCTTCTATGAAAATCCCTAAGAAATAATAGTGGTGTTTTGAGGAAGGTTAGTCTAATTTTGTTATTTTAACATTGGAGTTAGAAGTCAAAAGTGCTCCTGTTCTTGTTTTAGTACCCTTTATGATATCACCTTTGGAAGCGGCCTCTGACCACTTCCTTTGTTCTCCTCCCCCCAACAATTCATGGCCTCTTCTGGGTTCTGGGCTATAGATATTCTATTTATCACATTACATCATAATCAATACATTCACTTTTCTTAAATGCTAGAGATCAAAACCAGGGCCTTGTGCATGCTAGGCAAGGGCCCTATCACTGAGCCACATCCTTAGCCCAGGTTATTCACTTTTAATTTCCTGTGAGGCTTAGAGCTCTTGGGGGTACATGACCTATAGTCACTGTTACTATTACCGTTGATCTTGGTGTTTTACATAATACCCGAGACACACTGAAGCCTCCAGAATTTCACCAAAGGCAATTAAAACCAAGTCTGGAAGTTAGAGAAGTTTTTAAATTTTTATTTGTGTGTGTGTATGTGTTATGTGTGTGCAGGTATGTGTGGTGCATATGTATGTAGAGGCCAGAGGCTAAAGTCAAGCATCTTCTTCAATTGCTTTTCACCTTACTTTTGAGACAAGATCAGTGAACTTGGATTTGGCTAGATAGGGATCCCCTTCTCTTCACCTCCCCAGTGTTAAGATTGCAGGTATGATGAGGTGCACTGGTTTTAATGTGGTTGCCAGAGATCTACACTCGGGTCCTTACACTTGTGTAGCAAGTACTTTACACACTGAGCCCTCTCCCTAGCCTGAGTTTGGGGAGTTTTAATGGAAGATGTTCTCTGGTGAATTCCTTCTGAGAAGTGTCAGGCACCTGGCATTATCTTTAAGACAGAACATACTGAAGCAATTGCTTCTAGATCTTCTCATGTGTCATCACACTTTCTCTGCAAGGTTGTTTAGTGACTTACAACAGGAAGATGAAGTATTGGTGCTAAACTGGTCCCTAAACTGGTCACCCCTTTTACTGTGTCTCCAAAAAAACAGAGGAAGGACAAAAAACTGGCTAGAAGCCTTTTGGGATGCCTCACTCATCTCTTCTTTGTGATTCAATTTCTTGTTCTTTAGAAGCTGGAATTGACATGGAAGACCCAGGTTCTAAAGATCACATCAGCTCTACCACTGTCTACAGAACAGGTCAGACCTGATTCCTGGAAAACAAAGCCTGCACGTATGACACCCCTGAGCTGCTGTTCTGTGCATGTCCGCCCTTTTGCTAGGAGTATAATTCCCCCACCCACTTCTGCCATCAGCTCCCTACCTCTGAGAGCTCCTGCTGTCCTCTTAATTTTGGGGGCCCATTCTGTTCTCATGGGCCCTTTTAAAACAGATTTGACCTCTATAAATGGTAGGTGATAAATTTAGAACATTACATATATCATGATCTTATTTATGTGTTTTATTTTAAATGACATGCTGCCCTCTTGTCTGTTTTCAGATCTATTCTAGCCCATCCTCTGCCTGGGCTTTGTATCCTTGGGAACTTCCTTTCCCAGGCTTGTTTTCCCTGTTTCAGATGGTATCTGCTAATGCCTTGTCTATGTCTCGAGCCTTAGTCAGACAGCCCCTCAGGTTCCAGCTGTAGACTGCAAGGGCTGCCACTGCTCCAGATGCTTCTAGGCACTCCTGATTCTAGTAGTGTGCTTCCTTCCTTCCTCTCCCCCCCTACTCTGGAGTGACAGTGGCTCTGCACCATTCTGTTTGGCCTCTCTTCTTTCATTACTTGTATTATTCAATACCGTCTACAGTATCTAGCATAGCTTTTGCCTTCTTTTTGCATTTAGATTAAAACACTGAGTTTAGATAGATAGATGATAGATAGATATAGATATCATATATACATGGAAATGCAAATACATGAATATTTGAACATACATGTTTGTATATATATGACAACAAGGAGATCCTTAAATTTATACATGAGTCAGCTGAGTGGTTTTATGTACTGGGCAAAGGGATAAAGCTAGTTGGTGAGAAGTTGTCAAAGAGGACTGCACCCTTTAAAAAATAGCTTTATTGGGCATAATTCTAACTTTTACGTGTGCGTAGTTTCAAATTTTGCAATGAACATATATTCATATATTGTTTATATAATAATAAAACTAAACAGTTAAAAATATTAAGCGTAGTTCATAAACCAAGTGCCTTAGCCTAAGCCTTAGGCCATGCAGGGAAGGCACTTATCAGGTCAGCAAAACTAATTATTCATCTTTTATTTATTTGCAAGCATAGAGAAAGGGGACACACAGAGAGAGAGAAAGAGAGAGAGGGAGAGAATAGGAATGAGAGAATGGTCAGGCCAGGGCCTCTTGCCACTTCAAACAAACTCCAGATACATGTGCCAATTTGTGTATCTGGCTTTCTGTAAGTACTGAGGAACTGAACCCAGGCTACCTGGCTTTGCAAGCAGTGTCTTTAATCGCTGAGCCATCTCTCCAGCACAAAGCTTACAATTTATTATGTGCCAGGTATCTTTCACTGGTATCCACGGTGTGATCCAGCCTTCTGGAAGCTTACAGAGATTTTGTGGGAGGAGTCTTCTCATGCCTGTGGACCCTGGTCTGCACCCTAAGTGGCTTTCACCACTGGAGAGGAACTTTGTGCTTTTAAATTTTTTTTCTATTTTGGTGTTGCTGAATGTTGAGCCCAGGGCCTTGTGCATGCTAAGCACACACTGTATCACTGAGCTACATTCATTATAGTAATTGAAAAGGCTGAGATGGCTCCAGAGCTAAGAGTACCCAGGGATCAACAGTGGTTTATGGACAGGGGACTTAGCTCAGTGGTAGAACACTTCTCTGACATACCTGAGACCCTGGTTTAATCCCCAGCACCATCAAACAACAGCGACCAGCAACAAACAAGATCCAGTAGTACAAAGGTGCTGATATCCATCAATTCCCTCATCCATTGATCTCTCTCTCTCTCTCCTTCTCTCTCTTTCAAATGCAAGGGCCTTCTGAATGTTAGATAAGCATTCTAACACTGAACTATATACCCCAGCCTTTATTTTCTCATTCTTAAGTGGAACAACAAAAATGTTCAAAACAAGCCCTCTGCCCATCTTCTTTCTATTTGTGTTTCTACTCCTATGCACTCCTTGAAAAGAACAGCTGGAATTTGTGTTAAGTTTTTCATGGGAAAGTTTCAGTCTTCCTGATCTTGGTAGTTTTCTCTTTATATAACCCAATTCAATTTTTCCTCTCGGTTTTTTCCAGCTGATATTTGGTAATGGCTATAATCTTATTTTTATTTTAAGTCATCCATCATATTTTATTGTAAGCCACCAGTTTTTCTATGAAATTGGGTTACTTATAGAGTAGCCCACTAATTGTAGTTGTGGTTTAGTTACTTACAGCAGGTCCAGATCTCTCCAGACTGTATAAAAGCAGGTTATATTTGCCTTTGATGTCCAAGTTATAAAGGTAACAACAGACTCTTAGCCTGACCTCAGTGTCCTCCAGCTATTTCTGGACTTTCCCAATGAGATGTGTCATTCACAGTTGTAGTTAGCTGCTGTAACTGCACACATTCACCCAGCCCTGCCTCTCTTGCTCTGGCTCCTCTGCGTCTGCTTCCTGCAGGGACACTTGGAACCCTCAGTGTTGGCGCTGCACCCTCTGCTGCCAAGCCTGCCAACAGTGCCAGCCCTTAGAATGTCAGAACAGAATGGAGTATTTTGGAAACGACCTTTTTCTCCCAGATCTGAGCTTGTCAGCTGAATCTGAAGCAATGATGCTTGGGACTGAGCATCAGAAGGGTTTCTCCACTCTTTGGTCCTCACTCGCCAAACTTTGATGGGTTATAGAGCTCAGGAGAAGATAATCCACATCCTCCATCAGAACTCCTCCTCTTGGTTCTTGGCCATCCCAGCAGCTACACTTGTAACTCTTTAAGTTACAAACTTCCCAACCATTTCAACAGAGCCAGCCAGATGCTCTTGTGCCTATAGGGATGGTATAGTTATACTGACCCATGTGTCTGCTAACAGTGCAAGATTAGGCTTAGCTGTTTTATGTAGTACTCAGTAGTTTAAATTTATTCTAATAACTAAAATGTGTCCTTTTAAATGGTTTATGAGGAGAAATTCCCCACTTCCCAGTCTTCCCCTTAAAGACAACTTGTATGCGTCATAGCTCACACAACCTACAGGTGAGAATCTGTCATAGATTAGCGTTCCTCACCAGGTCTATGTCAAGCTAGAATATATAGTTGAGGTTTAAGGGCAAGGCTTGTGTCTAGCAGTGCTCTCGCCTGAGAGGTCTGGTTTTGCCTCAACAGAGGCTTCTGTTTCCTGGTGATGAATCATACTGAGAATGGGTTGGGGTGTGCTGTGGACCTCTCACAGTATTTATCATTGTTTTAATAGTCACTCCATTCCTCCTGTTAGAAGACTTGATGAAATTACGTTTTAAAAAGTATGACAAAACATTACATTCTCTTTAAAGGTTTATAATAAAATATTTTTAGTGAATACTTACTTAGGTGCTGTTATTTTATTCTTAAGAGACACTCTCAATCCTCATATAAGGTGAGAATTTCATTTCACTAATATGGAAACTGAAACTTATGCTGGATGGTGAGAAAGCTTAGATCAGATGTCCCCAATAAAGTCATGTGTTTGGAATGCCTGATCCCCAGATGAAGGCAACGTGGGATGTGGAGGCTCGCAGGAGAAGCTCCGTTGCTGGGATAGACTTTGAGGTTTCTCAGCTTGCCATTGTTCATTGGTCTCATCCTCTGGTTCCCACCTGCTGTGGCAGAGGTGATCTGCAGTCTCTGCTCATGTCATGCTCTCCCCTGCAGTCATGAAGCTTCCCCTCGAGACAATATGTCAAAATCAAACCTTTCCTCCTCTCAGCTGCTTCACCAGGTGGGTTGGTCAAGAACACACCAGTCAGGATTCAGACCTGCAAAGCCAGATGCCAGATACATCACTCTTTCCACAGCACTGTGCCTCTCACCTCCTCCACTAAAACTCCCAGGGTTGTTTTCATTTAGCTTATCAGATTATCCTCAGTCCATATTTAATTTGAACATAGCAAATTCTAAGCTGATGTAAAAATGGCTTCATTGACTAGTAATTCTAAGAGCAATCTTAGAAAATTACAATGTTCACCCTGCAGAGAATGACGGGATGAACAAGGGACCCACAGCCACAGCCATTCAATCAACACAGGATAAACCAGGGGGACAGAAACCAACAATTTTCAACACAAAGCCCCCTAAGCGCACAACATTAAAGCAGCCTTAATACTCACCCACCATGACTCAGGGAACTGAGCAGAAGAGGGGGCGGAAAGATTGTAAGAGCCGTGGTGGGGGAGAATATCCAGAGGCATGGCACCCTTCAGTAACAACACACTTGGGCCAGGAGAACTGGGCTGAGTACTAGGCTATCCATGGTCCCTTGCCATAAGGACTGATCCAGACGACCCACAGAAGAGTATATCCAGCTGATTGGGTATGGGGAGGGAGGGCATTGGGGAATTGGGGATAACAACTCATTGTTTGCCCACTAAATAATGTAACTCTTATGGTCAATAAATATAAATTTAAAAAAAAGAAAATTACAATGTTCAAGCTTTCTCAGTAGAAAGATGGGTTAAAAAGCCTTAAATCCTTCAAAAGAAATACAGCTTTTAAAAAATTTATCACTGGCTATATTTATGACCACTAGGGTTAAATGTAGAGACTTGTTTTGTAAGAAACAGCCAAACTGTCTTTCAAAGTGGCTGCACCGTTTTCCACGCCCATTAACATTGAATGAGAGTTCTTGTGACGCCATAGCTGTCAATGTTGCCAGGATTCTGAACTTCAGGTCTATGAAAGACAGTTGTATCTCATTATTGTTTTCATTTGCATTTCCCTGATGACATAAGACATGGAACATATTTTCATATGCTTATTTGCATCTGCATTGTCTTCTCTGGCATGTCTGACAAAGTCTCAAGCCAATTTTTCAAGTGGATTTCTCTCTCAAATGTTGCTAAGCAAGTACTCAACCTTGGAGCTCTCTCTCTTTCCTAAGATTGTTTTCTTGATGTTGAATTTTAAGGGATTAAATATAGAAGAAGGTTCTTACCAGAGTAAGATGTATAAGCACTTTTAAGAGCTAGATTGTAGCATCTGCAAGTTATTTTCCTCAATTTGACAATGCAAACGTTTATTTCTAATAAAAACTGATAGCAAGGAATTTTTCTCTACGGAAAAAAAGCTTTATAGGAAAAGACATGACAAATTTCTGATAATCCTACGACAGGTTTAACGTTTGACTATAGGCTGGGGTGTTGGGTTGTTAGAGTGAGACTCTTGCTAGGTGATGGGAGCCAGCACAGCAGAGTAGATAAGAACTTGGATGTTGGAATTCATGTCTAGTGCTGGATGGCTCTGGGCAAATTGCTCAGCCTGTCTGGATTTCAGCTTCCTTATCTGAAAAATGGGAATGGGACATTACTCACTGTTTCGGACTGAATGTTTGTCTTCCCTCAAATTCATATTTGAATCCCTAACTCCTAATACCACTATATTTGGATGTGGGCCTATAAATAATAGAGTATTTTATACTCTTAAGTAATTAAAGCTAAATGAGTCACTCAAAGTAAGGTAAGGCCCTGATGCTATAGGATTAGTGTACTTATAAGAGACACCAGTGAGCTCACTCATACTCTTAGGATCATGGAGAATGGGCCAGATGAGCACACAGTGAAAAGATGGACACCTGACATCTGAGTGGAGAGCCCTTACCAGACAGCAACCTCACGGCCACCTGTATTGTTTGAACTACTGCAGGTAAATTGTCAGGGCAGCCCTAGATGACGAAGAGACCTACCTTGTGAATCATTCAAGGATTAATTGAATCTATACTGTTATGGTTTAGATCTTAAATGATCCCCCCCCCCAAAGCTTTGTGCGTAAGGCCTGAGTCCTATCCTGTGATGCTATTGGGGTGTGCTGGAACCTTTAAGAGGTGGGTCTCAGTGGAAGGAAGTTAGGGCATTAAGGTCATGACCTTGAAGGGAACATTGTGGCCTCAGCCTCTCCCTCCCTCTTGCCCCCCCCATCTCCTTACCTCCTTTCTTTTCTTTCTTCCTTTTATTATTTCCTGGCTGCCACGAACGGGCAGCTTTGCTCTACCACACACTCCTCGCCGTCATGTTCTGCCTCACAAAGGACCAAGCCATAGACTACGACCTCTGCATGCGGGAAGTTCTACTTAGGGTTGCTGAACTTGGATCACTGGGCCTGTGATGTTGTGCATGGAGTGCACAAGGGAACACTGAAGTCTGAAAAAACTAATTTAAAGTAAGTGGGGCCTTACTGTCATTCGAAAGTCAAGTCAGACAAAAGGACCCATGCCAACCTGTTTAGGGCGACCATCTCATGACTTCATCCCTTTCTCCATCTTCCCAAATATTTGCAGTTATGGTTATAGAAAAAGGTATACTCTTCTCTTTCTCCCTAATAAAACCACAAACCAACAATAAGGGCATTGTAATGGAGCCTGAGGAAGAGAGAATACAGAACAGGAAGTGTCTGTACAGATTAGAGGAGCCTGTAAAACAGAGATAGTAGTTATATTTTAGGAATTCCCAGCATAAATGGCATTAAGGTAAACTCTAATTTTAAGATGATAGAAACCAGGACTATTTTTTCCTCTTAATATGTTCCATGTACACATATTTGGATCCTTTAGTCTTCACGTAATTATTATGAAAAGTTAATTTAGGATGAGAGAATTATTTTCTATAAAGGCCACAGAAAAAAGCTGAAACAAATGCTTTTCACAAATATTAAAATATATATTGCCTTTACAGGAAAGGAGGAAGAGATTAGGAAGCTGGAGAGAAAACAGAAGAAACACAAGCAAATAGAGAAAAGGGAAAAAGAAATAAGAAGAAAAAGAGGAAGAAAAGCAGCAAGTGGAAACAAGGGAATGAAAAAAGTTGTAAAAGAAAATGGTTCTATAGACTTTGAGGATCTTTTGTCTGGACTTTACTAAATTTCCTCCAGGAGGAGAGAAACCCTTTTCTCCATTGGAATTGTGATGAGCTCACCATCAGTGTTTTAATCTTTCCCTGTCCAGACTCTGGGCACATACACTAATTTTAGCAGTAAGATTTTGACTGGTAAATAATAGTCTCATTTCCTCCTTCCTCCAGTGAATGAATGAAAAAAGCCATGCAAGAACTGGATGACTCAGTCCCATTCACCATTTGCTGTTCCTGGAGGGGGGGGGTTGTTTAAGCTACTGTTTCCATTCGGTTCTGATAGAGGCTACCTGTGAGACCACTGCATTCAGAGCCACGTGGGACTGAAAGAAGAGGGATATATCATTTCCCCCTTCTTGAGGCTATCCTCCAGTAATAATGTAACATTCTATATTTTTAGAGTTTGATAGCAAAGAAAGTTTCAATTAATTCAATCAGTATGTATTGATTATGTACTGTGTGACAGGCATTCAGACACTGGGGAAGATATTCTCTGCCTCTTCGAGTGCATAGTAAATATCCCTTGCCTTACTGTATTTTATATGCCTCTGTCTTTGCCACATGTAGCCATATTTTCCAATATATGGACTGACTCTTGTCTTCTCTGGATCCTTCCATTGGGCACCAGGTTTACATGTCAGAAAGTTGGAATAAAAAAATAAATAAAAAACTTTGATGACTAGGACATAACCCGAAAGTCAACTGTTGCATTTGCTCACTTAGAAAGATTTGTATTAGCCAGGTATGGTGGCATATACCTGTAATCCCAGCACTTGAAAGACTGAGATAGAAGGAACAGGAGTTCAAGGTTATCCTCAGCTATATAGCGAGTTTGAGGCCAGCCTGGATTATATTACAAGGGACCTTGACTCATTTTTTTGATTAAGCAATAACTATTATTTCACTTTAATTCAACCTTCATGCCAGTTATGCAAATCAAAACTAAACAAAAACTTGTTTGTCTTTAACCCTAGGACAGGATCATTTATAACAGAGAGAGCCCTGAAGCTTCTTGGGCTGGTTTGTACTATTATTTCTGGGTTTCAGCTACAGCATCCTCGCCCTCTTGGATCCCAAAGGGGTCAACACTCAATCTGTCCTGACAGGCTGGGCCATCATCCTGCATAGTGTGGTATAAGGGACAGTCTACAAAATGTGTTCTTTCCAGTTATTTGGGTCATTCTAGCGCCTACTCCTTCTTTCTCCCCTTCTGAGTGGGCCTAAAACTTTACCATGACTCCTAGGCTAATGGACGGCCTACACACTCCCGTTCTTGTTCTTACCAGCGGAGAATTGAATTTCCCCCATTCCCTCCATGTATAACCATCTTCCTAAATAGAGACTCCATTTAAGATCAGTGGCAATCACTGGCTAGGGGGCCACTTAAGGAGATGCTTGTGAAAACAAGTGTGCAAGAATAGCAGAAAGATTAGGGGAGGGGATAGTAGACAGGCAAGTAGAGAGATAGGATATCTTGGGTAGAAAGGGCCAAGTGGGGGTTGGGGAAAGGGAGGGAGAAGAGGGGAGAAAAGATAAACAAAACGAAAGATGCTATGAATAAGCCATACAGAAGTTACTTGTCAGTTAATTTAAAAATAATAAGAGAGAATGATTGGGCAGAAGTTCCCTGTTGGGGTAGAAAAAGCTTTACCCTCAAACCATAAGTCATTGCAGGTAAATTTCCGTATGCATCTAGAAACCAAAGAATCTCAGCTGATGGTCCTGGGAGAGTTCTTGCTTGGTTGTCCTGCAATTTCAGAAAGAAGAAAATGACCAGATAGAAAATTCATACTATAGACTTACTTGCTTATTTATTCTTAGTTCAGCTTTTATTTTGAGGTAATTGTAGTTTTACCTGTAGTTCTAACAAATAAGAAGGGAGATTTCTATGTGTCCTTCACTCACTTCCTCCAGTGGCAATATATGGCAAAGATATAGTGCAATATCCTTGGTGCTCACTACCAACCGTACAATAAAGTTTGTGATTTCGGGGGACTGGAGAGATTGCCCAGTGGTTAAGGCGCTTGCCTGAAAAGACAACCTGGGTTTGATTCTCTAGCACCCATGTAAAGCCAGATGCACAAAGTGGTACATGCAACTGGAGTTTGTTTGCAGTGGCTGGACGCCCTGGTGTCCATTCTCTCTCTCTCTCTCTCTCTCTCTCTCTCTCTCTCTCTCTCTCTCTCTCTCTCTCTCTCATGTGTGTGTGACTGTCTGCCTGCAAATTAGTAAATTAATATTATATATATATTTATTAAAAAGTTTGTGATTTGAGGAGGAATTCCACAAAAATCTCATGGGCTTTATTGGGAAATTTTTACAAAGGCAAAATAAACAAGAGAAAAGAACACATGGCTTTGTTAGACACATGGTAGATGAGTATTCCAGAGAAAAGATTGTTTTCCCTTGCTGCTTTTCTATTTAAAAATATGTATTTTTATTTATTTACTTGACACACACACACTCACACACACATAGAGTATGAGTGTGCCAGGGCCTCTTGGCACTGCAAATTCCAGGTGCATGTGCCACATCTAGTTTTTTACGTGGGTACTGGAGAATCAAATCTGGGCTGGCAGGTTTTGCAAGCAAGCACCTTTAACCTCTGAGCCATCCCCCCACCGCCTGCTTTCCTTATAGGTCGTGAATGAGAACAGCCTAGTGGGTCAGTGGTTAATCAGACTTTTTGAATAGAATCCATTCTGGGGTTAAGCTCTTGTAGTAATTACTTGGGGAAGTTAGCTATCTAACACCTGATGACCTTATGGGGTCTCTGGAAGAGAGAAGCCAGTGCAGAGAAAAGTTTGCTGTCCAGGAAGCCCAGATGAGCACCCTTGGTCGGTTGGTGAGAAGCCTGGCTGTGGCACTATCAGTCTTATTCATCTTTGTCGTCATTGAACTTGGCACAAAATAAGTATATAAACAGAACAATGTCTAATAACTTAATGAATGAATGCAGTTTTATGCCAATATAAGTGATCTTGTTAGTGCCACTGGAAACACCTTTCTTGAATCGTGGGAGTTCATGCACATCCTGCCTCTCTGAAGGATCCACAGTGCTGTGTGGAGGCTCCCATTCCACCGCCCACTCCTCATATGGAATTCCAGTCATTTCCTCTGAGTTCTGGCGAGTCAGGCAGTGTCTGGGCTGCTGCACAGCACGGAGGTGCTCAGGAAAGGAAAGCTCTTCAGCAGCAGCTCTGGAAGTTCCCACAGTCATCCCTAGAATATTCTTCTTAAATTTTTGGTACTTTGGATTAGATAAGGAGTATAGTGGGAAGCTAGCCACTGTTTGTAAATTTTTATGAAAGCAGTTTGAAAAATCAGCTTTCTTATGCAGTTTTCTTAGGGACACTGTTTCTCACTTCATTAGCGTTGGAAACTTTTAAAACCCTTTTCCTTCCCACAGAGGGATTTTGTTTACAAACATCTTGCTAAATAATAATGAATTTTGTCTTTGCAAAAAAGAAAACTAAGAAAATATGATTCTTTTTTCTAACTAGAAGTCATCCTTGAGCCCTGCATACTGGTTCATGCTTGTAATAACCTTACTCTGGAGGAGGAGGCAGGAGGGTCAGGAGTTCAAAGTCATCCTCCATATATACCATGTTCAAAGCCAGCCTGGGCAATGGGATATCCTCTTAGCCAGTCAAGCAAACAAATGCCTAAACAATACAAAAAGCCTGAAAGCGAGACCCTACCTCAAAAAACCAAAAAACAAACAAACAAAAAGCCTGGATGTTGAATACACAATTATTTTATGCCTCCTGAGAAATGGCAAGTATCTAAAGGAATGCTTGACCTCTGTCTACTCCATTCCCTCAGACACCTGTCAGGATTACTCTTCTCAATGGCTAGGATCCTGAGTGTTCTAGATTTGAAACGAGCAGCAGGATGTAATTATCTCTCTACTTGCCTGTAATTCCTACACTGTGAGTCTGAGCCTGGAAGGTCACCATGATTTTGAGGCCAGCTCTATAGTGAGTTCAAGGCTATCCTGAGCCACAGAGTGAGACCCTGTCTCAAAAAAAAAAAAAAAAACACCCAAATAATTTAAAAATAAAATAAATTTAATAAGTACTTTTAAAAATGAATTAAAGAAACTCCCATTCCAGGTGGCACCGGGTGGAGAACAGAGAACAGAGGCTTAGCAAAGAGCCTGTGATTTCAGCTAGATCTGCTATAATCTGCCTTCCACACTGGTAATTAATGAGTGCTCAACTGTGGCAACTCCTCTGGCCTCAAGCTCTCTTCCCTGAGGAGTCACTGGTCCCAGATCTGTCCAGATGACACCAAAAGGTGCTACAAGCATGCTTGGCATCACCAACACCTTGGATCCCTGGAGATGGGGATTAAATCAAGGCTCTACTCTCCATCACCTCTGCTTGATTTGTGCTATAGTTTTCAGTTGAGGATGTGAAAAATCCTCAAATCTGACCATGACAAGGCAATAACTTTTAATATGAATCAATCTATTAAAAGAAAAGGGAGAATTTCTGACCACCTTCACACACTGCCACGGCCCTTTCAGGGAGAAGGCTTCCAATAAACAGGAGCTTGGAAATCTGACCTTGGCTGCTGTAAGAATAGAGAGAATCTGGAGCTTCTTTCTCATTCAGGATCTCAGTGTTCCAGGAAGTGGCTTGCTCAAGTTTCTTTTCTCCATTTAGTTCTCCTGAATGCCAGCTCTTCAGAGCCTGGGCATCATTGCCAAGGACCCTGCTGGCGCATTCAGCTGCCATTCAGGGAAACCGCCCTCCACGCCGCCTGGCACTTGGGAGCCTGTTTTACAGCATCAAACAGGTGGAAGGACATTCTGCCTGCACAGTGCTCTGGCATGTCTTGCTGCTTCTATTGCTCAGTGCTAAGAATGACAAAAATCTTTTGTGTATATTTAGGGGTGGGAAAAACAAGATATTACTGTGAACAGCAGTTAACTTGGTGTCCAGACAAGATTCCCAGGGCAGCTGTTTTTACTCAGCCTGTAATAACTCCAACATGGAGGCTCTGTTCCTAAGATTAGGTTGATAGAAACTTTGGACAAATCACTTTAAAATATGCTCTTATGACCTTGTTGACTATACTACGGGTCAACTTATAGATAAATAAATACTTGTTGCTATCATACCAAAGAAGTACAAGATATTAACCAACTAAGGTTTCATTTACATTCTAAACATCTGTTTCCAGTCAAGTCCATTCATTTCCTGTTGGCAAAGATTTTAAATGACACAAGATTTTAAATCTTTAGCTACAGCCCAGAAATGCTTAACTTTTAATTAGCTGACACAATCCTTCTTCAACTAGTCAACTTAACAATGGAATTATACATTCTAATTGTGAATCTACCAATTGTCAGCATACCTAAGCTTTTTGTCTTGGCATCTACATATGCACATACAAATTTTAAAATTTTTGAGTGAAGGAAATATTGTCTTAGTATTCAAGCAGTATTTATTTATGCTAAAGTCAATTTATACTTTAAAAGATAAAAATGTAACTAGTTGAAATAAATGATTCCTAGAAAGTGCATATTCTACACAAAGATTTATGTGTCTTGACGTTTTCAGTTAAATGACCTCAGGACATCTTAGATCTTATTAATGTATATTTGTTAAAAAAAAATAGTTCGATGGTTTTTGTCTGAATATGCCCAGACCAAAATTAAGAGACATACTGTCCCTATTCAGGAATGAGCAAAGGGCATTTTTGATAATAATTTTGTATCACCAGCAAAATATAGAATTAAAATGGACTTTGTCTGGCCATGGGGAGGCACACCAGTCATCTCCGCACCAAAGAGGCCGTGGCAAGAGGATCCCTGTGAGTTTGAGGCCATTCTGGTCTCCACAGCAAGTTCGAGGACAGCCAAGGCCACATAGTGACACTTTGTCTGAAAAACAAAACCAAGCTCAACTTTGGCTTATACTGACTTATTTTTTAGTTTGTTTATTTGCTTGCTGCTGGGAAGTTGGACACACCAACACAGCCATCTGGTTTGCCTTGTCTTTGATCTCCCTGGCTGTCTCCTACTTTCTCATCATTATCTCCACCTTCCTGAGTCAGCATGGCACAACATGGCCTCTCTGTTGTACCGGCCTATCTGGTCTGTCCTGCCCAGAAACTGCCAGTCACCTGTTAGCCTGTCATTCATGGTGCCCAAAGAGGCAGAGTAGCCTCTGCCAGTTCTGCCACCTACTACCTAACCAATTCCTTCTCTGATCATGACATCTTACCTCTATCAGAGCTTGGATCTCGTGCTTTCTGAGGCTCTGGACTCCTGGCTCCTGGCTCATTTGCTGGCGCCCTTGCACATGGCTAAAGCCAAATCACAAGGTAATCTCTTGACCTTGTCACACTGATGTTGCCCCTTTGTCCTTTTGAACATGGCACTGACACTTCCTATTCCTGGAATTCCAGTCTTGGCTTTTTCCTCTGTACTTTCTGGGAAAATTCTCCCCCCACCTCACCCCTTGCTGCCAGGATGTGAGGGACACATTCCCCATTCCTGCTTTTGGAACACACAGTAATGTTGATGTCTCCTGCCTGTGGTGCCTCCTTGTTATTGTTGCTGAGGAGACAAGCTAAGTAGGGTCCCATCCTGGCCCAGATTTGCTTGTTACCTGCTCTCAGGATGGCAGCAGGTGTGTGGGGGACAGGGTGATGGTGTCACCTGTGCCCAGACTGCCTAAAACCTAAGAGAAGACACCCACAGATCGGAGTGGCTGTGGCTAAATGAAAGTGGAAAAACAAGGAAGGAGTGGTGGGAAAGGTAGAACGATGAAATCAGAGTGGAATTATATAAGAATGAAATGAAAAGAATGACGGAAGGGAAAGTATACCAAAATAAGAAATATTGAGAGAAATATATGTGACCCTGAAATCCTACCTCTATATAGCCTTGACGTTTGACTGGTAATATGCCCTACGTACCAAAAAGACATAGTTTAATGACTGATTCCATTTAATGAATATATACCCTAGAAGAATTAGTGAAAATAAACTTAAGGACGCTTTATAATTCCTTAAATTTAACTAGTGAAGTCTGTGGGGAACAGCTGATAGAGAACAGTAAAGAAAACTCATAATTTTAATGAAAACAGTGTTTCTTTTTAAAATAAGGCAATATAGAGTAACTGTCCCTAGCAATAAATCAGTATTTTCTTTCTTGATAAAGTGGTGTTTGTGGGGGGATAAGGGGAGCGTGAAGGCTGCTCAAAGGCAAATTAACATATTAATGTGTTCTATCATAACAAATTTATATTTTTGTTAAAACAATTACTGGTGAAAATGTTGAGAAAATCACAAAGGTTTATTTTTATAGCAGGGATTAAGTAAAAGGAGAACAGGAGAGAAGATGGTGATAGATACATTAAGATGAAGATGATAAAGATACATTATGGACACGTATAAAAATTGGCAATAAAAATATTAAAAAATAAAATAGAAAAGATTTGGGTTTTCTTAGCATTAATATCTGCCTATATCCCTTGATCATACTTTTAAATTTACTTTATGGAAAACAATGATTTAAGAAGTGGTCTCTTTGAATTCATGGATAACATTGGAACTTCTGTGGGAGAAATAGAGAGGAAGGGAGAGCATCTTTTGTATTACTGTAAGGCATTTACTGTTATAAGGAATGATGTGTCCTCTTCTTTGAGGTGCTAAGAACCGAACCTATGGCCTCATGAGTGCTAGGCAAGTTCTCTGCCACTCAGCTGTATCTGAGCCCCGTTTTTTAATATTTTATTTATTTATTTTTCAAGCAGAGAGAGAGAGAGAGAAAGAGAGAGAGAGAGAGAGAGAGAGAGAGAGAGAGAGAGAGAGAGAGAGAGAGAGAGAGAGACCACCAGGGCCACCACCTTGTGGGTCTGGCTTATGTGGGTCCTGGGGAATTGAACCCAGGGCCTTAGGCACCAGAGGCAAGTGCCTTAACTGCTGAGCCATCTCTCCAACCCCTGAGCCCAGTTTTTGTTTTTGTTTTGACACAAGATCTCATGCCTCCAAGGCTGGCCTCAAACTCATGTTGGTGAGGATGACTTTGACCTCTTGATTTCTTGCCTCCACTTTTCAGGAGCTAGCATTACAGATATGAGTCACCAGGCCTGGGTGAAGTAGAACTTCATCATACGAAACCATTTCTGAGACTTGACAGTAGTTTATACCTATGACTTAAAATTCTCTATAATTACTGATTTTTTATTTTCTGAGACAGAATTGGGCAAGGATTTTGTGGCTTGCAGCTTTAGTAACTGAGCTTGTGCTTGCAATTAAAGGGCCAAGGAATAGTTAAGGGAAATAACCAAATAATCTGCAGGTGATTTTAGCACAATACACCTACAGAAGCACTGCTTACAATTTGCCTACACAGAGTCCCTACAAATGTGATAATGAACTTTCTCATTATCCATGAAGCTCAGTGGTAGGATGTGTACTTAGCATGTATGAAGCCCTGGGTTCAAAACCTAGAACGTCCTTCCATATAAGTCAAGATATTCACCTGCATATATTTTGTTTAGGAATACATACATATGTTGTTAAACTATACAACACGCATGATATGATATTCACCAAATTCATGGTGATGGTACCTACATGGAAGACTGTAGGGGAAAGAAGGCTGTGAGAGAGAACAGAGATTTCATCTGAATTAAAAATATTTTAAAAGTCAAGAGCTCTGAGAAATATGGAAAATATTGTCTTGACTTCACAGGAAGATGAGAGTCCAGAAGTTCACTTATTATTAATGCTTTTTGGAGTCCTAAGAACACTTAAGAATTTTAAAAAAATTGTAGAATGAAATTGTTAACAGGAAGGAACTGACTATTGCTAAACATTGTTCCATTGAACTTCACCCTAGTTCTTGAAACCAAATACCTACAAACATACATAGGACATTTAAAGACATTTAAGTACATTTTGATCCACATTTCTGACACAATTCTATTTATGGATTAAGAATATCAGAAGATTTAGCCCCATTCAAAGCTTATAGTAACCTCATGCAAGGGATATTTTATGGACTCTGGCTGCCACATTGAATTTGATTAGAAAAACCATGTCTGATCCAGAAACCTTTGCAGATAACACAATGACGGGATGGGTGTGGCCATTGGCACAATCTGGCAATATCCTTACTTTCCGATAGGAGTTTAGCACTACTGACATGTATGATAGCCAGGAAAGGAACGAGGCCTGCCCAGGCTCTACGTGACTAAGCTATAGGGCATGAGTGGATTTACCCTCTTTTGGTCGGATAGTGGTCAGTTTACCGAATCCCTTAATTCTTCTACAGAGAATTCTGTGAATTAAATGCTACTAAATTATCCCCAGTCCTGGCATCCTATATTACTTCTTCCTCATCTATTTGAGTATATTTAACACCACGTTTTATTCCGCTTGAAACTGTGTTTACCTGAGAAGATGATCTTTAGATTCCAGTTTCTCACTTGGAGTTCTGTCATCTACACCATATTCTGAGCTTAGGTATTTTTAGTTTGTAGAATGTAAAATATGTTCTGTCTCTGACTTCCCTACTGTTTGAATTCAAATTCATTTCATCTGACTATATCATTCATTACTTTCCCCAAGCAGATAAACCAACTCTACAGCCAATATCAAATCACAGTGAGTTCTAGCGCCAGTGTTCAACTGTATTTATATTTAGGGGCACTTAAACTCTGGTCCATTTATATCTTGTCTAGAATTCTTTTTTTTATAATGCAATGATTGAGGGCTAAAGTAGAACTATTTTAAACAATGATTTTCATTCAAACATTTCTCAACTTAGCAAATGAAAGTGGTAGAGAAAAGATAGAAATAGCAATGTGAGTCAGACATGGTGGCACATGCCAGCAGACTTGGAACTTGGAAAGTAGAGGCAGGAAGACCTAAAGTTCAAAGTGATTTTGGGGCCAGGCAGGTGGTGCACGCTTTTGAGTTTGAGGTCACTCTGAGACTACATAGTGAATTCCAGATCAGCCTGAGCTAGAGTGAGACCCTACCTCAACCCCCCCCAAAAGTTATTTTTGGCTACAAAGGGAGTTTGAATCCAGTCTAGGCTACTTTGTGATCCTGTCTCAAATAAAGGTGTGTGCGTGTGTGTGTGTGTGTGTGTGTGTGTGTGTGTGTGTGTGTATGTGTGTGTGTGTGTGTGTGGTGGGGCTTGGGCAATGAGAGATTGCCAAAAGAAACCAAGAATGCAGAAGAAAATGGTAGGTTTAGTGGAAAAGTCTAAATAAAAGATGGAAGGCTATAAAAATGTATCCTAACAAACTGCATTTAAGGGCACCTGGACATATCAACTAAGGCTAGGCTCCTAACTTGTAAATCCTAGGGTTTAGGTCTGTGGCCCAAGGCTAAACTCCTAATTTGTAAATCCCAGGGCATAGGTCTGTGGTCCCAGGCTAAACTCCTAACATGTAAGACCCAGGGTTTAGGTCTGTGGTCCCAGGCTAAGCTCCTAACTTGTAAATCCTAAGGTTTAGGTCTGTGGTCCCAGGCTAAGCTCCTAACTTGTAAATCCCAGGGTTTAGATCTGTTGTCCCAAGAGGAATTGACCCCTCACCCTAACCCAGGGGCCAGTCTTTCATCTTTGCAGGTGATGCTTTTTTCTTCTATGCACGAGCTCCTCCTAGACTTAATGATAATTTTTGAGTGAAATTTACTGTTGGAAACCATGTCGTTTTCTACTTTTCAAAGCTGTGTTCTTGTCTAATGGTAACTATTCTTATTTTTACTTAAATTGGCATCAGACTCTGAAAATACTGGTCATTAATATAAATTCACGGGACTGGGAAGATGGCTCAGCAGTTAAAGGCGCATTCTTATAAGCCCGCTGACCAGACAATGCTCCCTGGCACCCACGTAAAGCTAGACACGAAGTGGTACGTGTGTCTGTAATTGCAACAAGCCTGTGGCAGAGCCAGGAGAATCCAGAAGCTTGTGAGTCAGCTACACAGGACCGTGTAACCTCAAAACAAGAGAGACCCTGTCTCAAAGAAGGTGGAAGGAGAATACAGACCCCTTGAGTTGTCCTCTGACCTCCACATGTGCACATCCACACCTGCACCCACAGACAGACAGACAGACAGACAGACAGACAGACAGACAGACAACTTTGAAAACTGCATATGGGCCATTTGGGGATGGTAAGGAATAAACAAAGGTTTCCTCTCCTTTGTGAATCAAATGCCAAGTTAACAAAGAATACAAGAAAATATTACACACATAGAAAGAACTGTTTCCAAATGGGATGCCTGACACGTAAATGCTGCATTCCTTGATTGCTAATGAAGCATTCTGTAAATCTTTGCTCTCCATTTCTTCCTTGGAAACTTCCACTGGACGTATTGATTGGGGTGAAGCAGTGGCGACACCCAGCGGTCAGTCTGAGCATAGCAGTCACACATTTTAGCACATTGTTTCCTATTTTCTTTTTATTATTATTATTATTATTATTGTCCATAATGAGTTACATTATTTAGTGGGCAAACAATGAGTTGTTATCCCCAATTCCCCGATGCCCCCTCCCCCATGCCCACTCAGCTGGAAATCCTCCTCCATGGGCCGTCTGGATCAGTCCTTGGGGCAGGGGATCATGGATAGCCTAGTAGTCAGCCCAGTTCTCTTGGCCCTAGTAAGATGTTACTCAGGGGTGTCTTGACTCTGGATATTCTCCCCCACCATGGCTCTCACAATCTTTCCACCCCCTCTTCCGCTCAGTACCCTGAGTCGTGGTGGGTGAGTATTAAGGCTGCTTTAATGTTGTGAGCTTAGGGGTCTTTGTGTTGAAAATTGTTGGTTTCTAACACCCTGGTTTATCCTGTGTTGATTGAATAGCTGTGGCTGTGGGTACCTTGTTCATCCCGTCATTCTCTGCAGGGTTCTGTATGGATCCTCCACGGTATGACTGTGGTGGCTCATCTTTTGCGAGAATCTCTGCTAGCGGCCTACAGTCGATTGGTAGGGTTAGATGGACCACAGCTCTCTCGCTGCATTCTGAAAAATACAAACACAGTCTCCATCGGAGAGTGAGCTAAGTCTAGGTTAACAAATATACACAATTCTGGATTACAGAAGATTCTATTTTTAGTAGCCTCCCCATCAGTCGCTCACATAGTGCATCTTTTCTTGGGAGCCCAAGAGTATAGGATCTGGTGCCTATCTCCCTGAATCCCCAGTTCCAGTCAAGGGCTCCCCCTCCCAAAGTGGAATATTTGGCCGAATTTAAAAGCTGTTGATTGTCTCCCCCAGGCCCAGGTTCCTCCATTGCACGAGTGCTCCTTTCTTGGTTCGCTGTTCTCTCCCAGTAGGAGGTATGATCAGCCTATTCATGGCAGCAGACTGTGTTTCATGCCCAGTGGTCTCTGTTTACTCCAGATGTCCTTGATCAGCTTCCCCTGGCAGCTTGTGCAGTGCCTTCCAGCACTACACTAATTACCACCTGGGGGCTGGTTACCATTCCAGACCTTGAAGGGTCTCTGGATGCTGATCGATGGCATTCTGTGGTTTCTTTAGCAACAGGGTTTTGCCTCAGGCCTGGGGAGGGCATTCAAGGGCTTTGACAGAATTCAGTCTTGTTTTTGGAATATCATGGGTCACTTTGGTCAACAGCTCAGTGAGGGAAGGAACTGGTGACTGGGACTAGGGGTTATCAGACTGATCAATTATTTACAGGCTTAGACTCTCTCCCCTACCACTCATGGCCCCTCTTGCCAGTCGATGCCCACTACTTGCTCAATAGGTTACAGTATGCTCGTGAGGATTTTATGTTTTTGAAGCTAATTTGGTTTAGCCTCATGCTTGAGCCATTCCCCTCCCCCATCCCTTACCCCTCATTCATAACCTCTCACTTCTTTCTATTTCACTTACTTCATCTTGAAAATATGACACTAAGTATAACTAAGTAGAAATTTAATAATTTAGTAGTAAATGCATAATCCATGATTTGAATGTTCTCAAAGATTATGCCTTTGTCTGACAGATGGAAGAATTTCTGGATAACATTTTGATAGACTAAAAAAAAAGATCATTCAATCCTAATTGTAAAAATGTATAATTTTCTTAAATATTCCTTAAATATAGGTTACTTTTTCAAAGATTAATGTTTATTTAGGAAATAATTCTTTAAAGAGATTAATGCTTAATATTTTGTGTTTTCTCCCATCTTTCCCCAAAGTGACCTATGGCCTTTTACTAGGGTAACTGTACACAATGAAAAGGATATAATCAGGTTTTTATGGCTTACTAGATACTTGCTCTGAATTCCCATTGATTCCAGGAGATGCCAAATAGCATCAGAGCCCTGTCCAATTAAAGTAGGTGTTTATGGAGGTCAGGCGATTGATGGAGTTTTAGACAAAGTCCAGCTCACTGTGGGTCCAGTGTGTTCCCCAATTCATCTTATTTCCCCAGTCCCCAAAAGCATAATTGGGATAGATATACTTAGAAATTGCAAGAATTCCACATTGGTTGGCTGACCTGAGGAGTCGAGAGCTCTTATAGCTAGAAAGGCCAAATGGTAGCCATTGGAGCTGGCTCTACCAGGGGAAATGGTGAGCAAAAACAGTATCACATCCCTGGAAGTATTACAGAGATAGTGGCACCATGAAGGACTTGATGAGGGGGGGGGGGCATGGCTCTATTTGGCCTGTTCCGAAGACAGATCATGGAGAATGGCAATCGATTACTGGAAACTGAATCAAGTTGTGAGTCCAATTACAGCTGCTGAACCAGATGTGGTTTTCTTACTAGAGCAAGCTAACACATCTCCTGGTACCTGGTAGGAAGCGATTGATCTTGTAAGTGCTTTCTTCTCCATACCTGTTCATAAGGACCACTGTCAGCAATCTGCTTTCACCTGGAAAAGTCAGAAGTACACATTTACTCTTTAATCTCGAGGTTATGTTTGTTCTCCAGCCCTGAATCATATTAGTTCACAGGGATCGTGATCACCTGTCCCTTCCACAGATACCACATTGGGTCATTATATTGGTCATCTATGAGCAGGCTGGAGGTAACGACCATGATGGAGCTGTCACACACATATGTGTACCAGGGGATGGGAAATAAATCCAACCAAAAGTCAATGGGCACAAGGTCAGGTGGTGACTGGACTCATGTGAGGAGACCTGGAGGCCAGAGGAGTGTGGGGTGTGGTCATAGGGTTGGGTGGCCTCTAGGTTCTTGTTGAGAGTCAAAAAATTTTTTTTTCATATCAAGAAAAATAACAGCTGATACAAAAGTCTTATGAGATAATCAAAAAATTGCTCTGGTTGATCAATCAACATAACAAGATACCTCAAAAATAAAGATAAAGATATTCCATTTTACATGAAGTAACTGAGAAAGCCTCTAAGTTGGGGTAGGGTAAGTCTGAAAATGGGCCTCAGGCCTTATCTTGAAGGGATTCAAAAAGATCATCATATAGTAAGGCCTAGTTCACTCTACATTTCTTTTTTTATAAATAAGTAGAAACTCTGCATGAACAAGTTTTATGTTGGTACCTCCATTCCCCTCCTTCCTACCCCTATTCCACTGAGGACCCTCCTCAAAGGGATTGCCAGAACCATGGGATGGAGGGTGAGTTGTGCAAGTAGCAGTTTTTTTTTGGGGGGGGGAACGGGGCAATGCCTCTGGATATTCCCCCCACCATGGCTCTTACAATCTTTCCACCCCCTCTTCTGCAAAGTTCCCTGAGTCTTGGTGGGTGAGTATTGGTTCTGCTTCAGTACTGAGCTCTTAAGAGTCTCTGTTTCTACTTTGGATTGTTTTGACTATCCTCTGAGTGTGTCTCCATTAACTTTGCATAGGTTGTCAGGCTCCCTGTGGAAGCAGCACTCTTGTTCGTCTCACCAGTTCCTCTGTGATTTCACCTGGGTCCTGATGACGTGTTAGGGGTGGTTGATCTCCTGCCTGGGTGTCAGCTATCATTTCAGGTCTGGTTGGTAGAATTTGTTCACAGTTCTTGCTGCCTTCTGAAAAATGTCTCATAGGGGCTCTAGCAATGTTAAGCTGCATTGTCTTCATCTTAGCTACACATTCTTGCAACAGAAATAAGCATTTAATTTTTTTATTTTTGATAATTTAATACATGTATATAATGTATTTCGATCTTACTAATTACATTTACCCTGTCTTATCCTCCTCCAACTCCCACTAAAACCCTTCATCTTCCCAACTGTGATGGTTAAGTTTTGATGTCAACTTGACCTTTCAAGTAATCTTGAGTGGGTCTCTGAGGATGTTCACAGGAAGGCAGCCTCTCAGCAAGGGGCAGGATGTAAAGAAGCTCAACGAAGCTAGAAGTAAACATCCTTTCCTGTGTGGGAAGTGCAGGAAGGAAATTCCAGAGACTCAGGAAGCCATTAAGTCTGGGATAGGGTTGCAAGACCCCACTCTAAGCCTATATAAAGGAGAAGAAATTCTCTTTGGCCCTCCTGCCTGTTTGCTGTTCTGTGTGTGTCGTGTTGGTGATGGGTTTTTCTCTCTGCTCTGATCTGTGAAAGGGGAGCAGCCTCTGTGAAAGGGGAGCAGCCTCTTTTGCATTTTGGAACTTTCCCTATATCTATAGCTACAAATAAATACTTTCCTCCCCCAAATTGTGCCTGGTTTGGAGATTCATCCCAGCTGACTGTGGCTGACTATAACACCAACTAATCCTCTTCCTATTTTCATGAGTTTTTTGGTGACCCAATGAGTTAATTAGAGTTGCTTGCATGAACCTGTGTATGAGGTTAGATCCTGGAACATGGGCAAATCACCAGTAGCAACAGCACTGTAGAACATGACTCTCCCTCAGCAACGATTACTGTCTACAGCTACTCTGGGAGGGGAGTGGGCCTTGAGAGGCCCTCTCCCACCCATAATGAAATTTGAGAAGCTCAGTCTTGGGCAAGAACCCACAGCTGCTGTAAGTTCATTAGTGTAACAGCCATGTCCTATCCAGAAGAGAGCATTCCACAGCACTCCTCCCCTGCCTCCATCTTGTACATTCTTTCCGTGCCATCTTCCACCAGACTCCCTAAACCTTGGAGGGGTGGACTAAATGTCCTGCTATGGATGAGCATCCAATAGACACTTATCCTCAGCATCTCTGCCTTAACTTCTTCCACTGCAGAAAGAAACTTCTGTGATTAAGGCTGAGAGCAGCAGTAACCTATGGGTATAACCATACATATTTTGAAGGCAGTTTGACATCTTACCCACTTAGCATAGTGTATCAGTTTGTCACTGTTGTGAACAAATACCCAACCAGAAGCAACTTAAGGAAGGAAAGAGTTTATTTCCACTTAAAGTTCTAGAAGGTAGATTCCATCATGGCAGGGAAGACATGGCAGAAGTGGAGAGTCAGTTATCACACTGGCAGATAAAATCAGAGAGAGAGAATAGCTGTCATGGTTTGATACAGGTGTCCCCCACAAAAAATTGAATGTGTTCTGATAGATTGGGATCCTCAGCTGATGGCAGTTTGGGTTTTACAACCTCGATGAAGCTGTGTTGTTGGGGGTGGGCTTATGGGGGTTATAAGCCAGCTTTCCCCTTGCCAGTGTTTGGCAAACCTTCCTGCCGCTGTTTGCAGTGCTGTTGCAGAGGTGATGTCCAGCCCTCTGCTCATGCCATCGTTTTTCCTGCCAGGATGGAGTCTCCCCTTGGTTCCGTAAGCCAAATAAACCCATTCCTCCACAAGCCGCTTTGCTTGGGTTCTTTCTGCGCAGCAACTAGAAACCACAACAGTTTTGGTACCAGGAGTGGGGTCATCTGTTGCTGCTAGAACCCTGATCTTGTGGCTTTGGTCTTCTGGAAGTGATCTACAGGAGGAATGTGGAAGGACTTGAAATCTCGGCCTAAGAGATGCCTCACAGTGTTGTGAGTACAGCTTCATGGATCATTCTGGACAGAGTTGAAAGACCTGAATGTATTGAGAACTATGGACTGTGAGGTTTGGCTTATGAGGGGGAGAAATAACTTGGTCAGGACTATGCCAGAAGCAGTTTGCATGAGAGGCTTACTGTGTTCTGCCTGCCTATGTCCTGGGAACCTGTGCATGGTTGCTTGACGTAAAGATGGACTGGTGTGAGCAGATGGAGATGGCACAGAAAGAAAGATCTTTGGGTCGAAACTGCTGCCCGTTCACCTGCAATTGTTTGAGAGATTACAACCACTGAGATTGGGCCAGCTGGTCTGCACTGGAACAACAGGAAGAATGTGGACTCTTTGAAGTAAGGGGCCTGAATGCTTTGATCCCCCCTGGATTAACAAATTGGTAGCCCACCTGGTTCTGTGGAATGGAGATTGGTTAGAAATAGAGGGTCACTGGATTTGCAACACAGTTTTGTTTTTGAAAAATGGCCATCGGCATGTGAAGCAGATGTGCAAGGTTGCCTGCATGGAGCCCGATGGAACCATGAGGATGAACTGTGGGTTGCAATGGAGACCCAGTGAATTCCAGGACTATGGATGGGTGTCAAGGCGAGCTGCCAGTACCGATGACATTTTCCTGGACTGTGAGTAGCCGAGCTGGAGGGGCGGAATTGAATCTCCAAGAGACTTGTGTTATTGGTTAAGAATCATTGAGCTTGGAGTTAGACATTGATGGTGCCCTGTTTGTTTTAAATCTTGTATTGTATTGGTCAATCTGTTTTTGCTGTGCCTCATGTTTTGCATTGTGAATGTTCTGTGCCATTATGGGTTTACTTTTGGTATTATGGCTTAGTTGAAAGCTGTGGGGACTTAAGAGTTGAGCTGAACATATTGTGTTTATATCTTGTATGATTATTAGTTTGTGGGGACCAGGGGCGGACTGTCATGGTTTGATACAGGTGTCCCCCACAAACAAATGAATGTGTTCTGATAGATCAATCCTCAGCTGATGGCAGTTTGGGTTTTACAACCTCGATGAAGCTGTGTCGTTGGGGGCGGGCTTATGGGGTTATAAACCAGCTTTCCCCTTGCCAGTGTTTGGCACACCTTCCTGCTGCTGTTTGCAGTGCTGTGGCAGAGGTGATGTCCAGCCCTCTGCTCATGCCATCGTTTTCCCTGCCAGGATGGAGTCTCCCCTTGAGTCCGTAAGCCTAATAAACCCATTCCTCCACAAGCCGCTTTGCTTGGGTTCTTTCTGCGCAGCAACTAGAAAGCTGACCACAACGGTTTTGGTACCAGGAGTGGGGTCATCTGTTGCTGCTAGAACCCTGATCTTGTGGCTTTGGTCTTCTGGAAGTGATCTACAGGAGGAATGTGGAAGGACTTGAAATCTCGGCCAAAGAGATGCCTCACAGTGTTGTGAGTACAGCTTCATGGATCATTCTGGTCAGAGTTGAAAGACCTGAATGTATTGAGAACTATGGACTGTGAGGTTTGGCTTATGAGGGGGAGAAAGAACTTGGTCAGGACTGTGCCAGAAGCAGGTTGCATGAGAGGCTTACTGTGTTCTGCCTGCCTATGTCCTGGGAACCTGTGCAGGGTTGCTTGACGTAAAGATGGACTGGTGTGAGCAGATGGAGATGGCACAGAAAGAAAATCTTTTGGTCGAAACTGCTGCCCGTTCACCTGCAATTGTTTGAGAGATTACAACCACTGAGACTGGGCCAGCTGGTCTGCACTGGAACAACAGGAAGAATGCGGACTCTTGAAGTAAGGGGCCTGAATGCTTTGATCCCCCCTGGATTAACAAGTTGGTAGCCCACCTGGTTCCGTGGAATGGAGTAAATAAATAAATAATAAATAAATAGTAAATATATAAAATATTTTAAAAATAAGTTCTTTGAGGAAGCAAAGTCACCTAAACAGCATGAAGGGATTGAGGGTGTTGCATTCATGGTATTTCCCTGGAAAGACAATCGAAGGGAGTCCAAGGAAGGCTGTTTTTAGGATCTGCTTGCAAATTTGCCCAAGAGAGTTCCTGGGTAAGCTGCTTATGAAAAAGTGCTGCATATTACTGGCCCTGACCGCTGGTGGAGCTGGGCACTGCAAATGTGGAGAATACTGCTAGAACTTAAGAGTCCCAGAGGCCACATTCTTTGTAAGAGCCTTCCTGAAGCAAAACACCACTTAGTGAAATCTCCTCCAGTGCCCCTCCATCGCCCTCTATTGACAGTTTAATTTCATGTCAGCAAGAGATGGGGAAATATTTACATGATTGAACTCTATCATCATAAAGCAAGCAAAGAAGGGTATATTTGAAACCTTCAGGTAACAATGAGAATTAGTTAATTTCCTTTAATTGAAAACAAAAATCTCACATTGAGAACTGGGTTTATTTAGCCTCTTGAAAGGCATTGCAAATGTGCCACTCTCCCCATCCCTGATCAGGTGGATATCCTCCTCCGTGGGCTGTCTGTATTAGTCCTTGTGGCAAGGGATCCTGGATATCCTAGTACTCAGCCCGGTTCTCCTGGCCCATGTGTGTTGTTACTGATGGGTGCCATGCCTCCGGACAGTCTCCCCCACCACGGCTCTCACAATCTTTCTGCCCCCTCTTCCGCTCAGTTCCCTGAGTAGTGGTGGGTGAGTAATAAGTCTGCTTTAATGTTGCGAGCTTAGGGGTCCTTGTGTTGAAAATCCTTGGTTTCTGTCTCATTGGCCTATTCTGTGTTGATTGAATGACTGAAAAAAATATTCATTTGTAACCAGAGGACAAATGGCCATGTGCACACGTGAACACAACCCTATGGACAATTGAGGGGCATATGTGGTCCAGTTATGATGGTGATTCTTCTCTAGGGTTCTTCAGAGCTAGTGACATATTCTTAATTTATTTTTTTTGAATTTAAGATAACAAATGCACTATAGCATTATCCCTAAACTCTATCAAGTTTAACTTGCTTTGTAGCAAAAAAGATAACAAGTATTTGAGAAATTTAGTCAATAGTTTTTATTAGGTGTAGGAAATTGACCAAAGACCTGGAATCCTATGAGCAGAAGGGCAAGCAGTTGTGATGTAAAAGGAAAAGAGTATTATGACCTGGTATGCTTCAGTTACATATATTATAGTCGAGTGCCTGGAAATGAGACCTTAGTCCCTTCCTGGTATTATGTCCATACTTACTCTCTTCCCACTCCCACATTGTCTCACAGCTTGGTTAAGGTGACCAAAAAAGAAACAAAACAAAACTAAACTAGGGCGACAGTATGTGATTTCCAATATTAAATCACAAAAGGTATTGTGGCTTTTGCATTTTTTTGGGGGGGGTATCCTTTTCTGAGGGAAATCCACCTGCCATGTGGAGGGACACTCATGAAGTCCTATAAAGAGGGCCATGGGGGTGGACATAGGCATCACACCAATTTGCTGGCTTTAAGAATGAGACACCTGGAAAAGTGATCCTTCGGTTCTCACTGAGCCTTCAGATGACTGAACATCAGCTGAGATCTTGACTGCATCAGAGGCTCAAGCCAGAAGCACAGCAAGGCTCCCAAATTTCTTACCTACAGTATTTGAAGGTAATTTACTTCGCAACTAATACATACTTGTAGGTCAGAATTATCAGAGGATGAAAGAAAGGGGGGATTTTCATACTCATATCTCACCCCTCAGTCTCTCCAGTCATACAGAAAAGCATCAGTGAGATAATATTTAGCTACAAGATTCTCCAAGCATTACATCACAAGACTGAATCATCAGAGACGTTTAGGAATTTCTGACTAGAAATATAGCTTCCCAAAGCAAGAAATCCAAATGCTAAAGTAGTCTAAGAATGTCTGTTAATCAGACACTAATAGCAACATACATGTGTCCTAATGGAGACAATTCTAGTTAATCATAATACACATGAACTGTTAATACTCGATCACCAAAATCTATGAAAGATAATGCAAACTAGTATGTTCAAAAGTGAGTCATTATTCTGAGAGCTCTCGAAACTACTTTCTTTTGTTACTTTCATACATGTATACAATGAATTTTGAACCCATGCGCCCTAATTAACTTCCCTTTACCCTTCCATCCTTCCATGAAAACTCTCCATCTTCTCATTGATTCATAACTGATTTTATGCATTTTTGAGGTAGGGGCTCACTTTAGCCCAGGCTGACCTGGCACTTGCTCTGTGGCCTCAAGCTCACAGCAATCCTCCTACCTCTGCCTCCCGAATGCTGGGATTAAAGGTGTGCATCACCACACCTGCCCTTAATGCATTTTTTGACCCACTGAGTTATATTAGGGTTGTCTGTATGATCATGGCAGGGAGGTTATTTACCAGAGAATGGAAACCCCCTAGGTTGCTGTACTACTAAAGGACATGACTCCCTTTCTCCCAGAAATCATCAGTTGCCACTATTTATTATGGGAGGTATGGGGGTTTCATGGAGCCATCTCTCCTAAATGATGAAGTAGACTTAATTTCAATATAATTGTAAAGTGTGTGTGTGTGTGTGTGTGTGTGTGTGTGTGTCTGCCTCTCAAGTGCTGGAATCAAAGGCATGTGCCACCATGCCCAGCTGATTATACATTTATAAAATCAGCTTGTTGAAGAAAATTGTTAACATAGACAAATTAGCCTAAGCCAAGGTAATTTTTATATGCTCACATCTGCAATATATAATGGATCCTATGGGTCAATAAGCAAGCTTAATAATGAAAGTATCCATGAAGGCACGCTCTATAAATTTTGCTTGGCATTAATGGATGTCAGAATCTGTTCAAGTTTAACTGTGATTTCCTATAGAAATCACCTCCTGGTTTCAATTTTAAGGTATGGCATTAACAAGCCAAGATGACTGAGCCACTTATTTCATGAATATGACCAACCCCCATGTTAACCTGGGGAAAGTGAGTTTATTATGTAGTAAGAAAGTCCTATACTCCTTCAGTCAGTCCAATGAAAATTTTGTTAAAAACGAAATTATTTTTAAGGTAAAAATGCTTTGAAAAAACTATTGATAGGTAACCACATCTGCTGTGAGTTTATGAGTGTACCTGGCATCATACCCAGAAGACATTTTATAGCCCTACCTTCCATCCTCCTGCTCTTATAGTCTATCAAGCCTCTCTTTAGTGAAGGTCCCTGAGCTTTAGGGGGTGTGGTTTAGTTGTCATGTTTAGGTATGAACACACATCAGTCACTTATTCTTGGTGACTTTGCCAGCTATACATTTCTGTATTAACCTTCGCCCTTTGCATTGAGAAATTTTAGTGTTCAAGGCTGCCAGAACTACCAATCTATAAGAAAAAAAATATTCTGACATGTCATGACAGTTTGACATGTTGTCAGATTGGAACCCCAGTACTGGGTTCCCCTTAGAGCCTGAGGGGCTGGCCACAGACTTGACTGATTTACAGTACCTGGCTTCATTTCCCTCCGGTGGAGCAGGCCTCAAATATAACCTGAGAGCAGTTGGTTACTCCCTTAACTCTCATGCCACTATTTTACCAATGCACACATTCTGCCTTGCAGGTTGCTTGTGAAATACACAGCATCCACAGCAGAGTAGGATTGTTGATGACTTCTCTCCTCTAGCACCTTACACAGACCATTAGGCAACAAGAAAGCTACTTAGAGCCCGGTGTGATGGCACACGCCTTTAATCCCAGCACTCAGGAGGCAGAGGTAGGAGGATTGCCTTGAGACAACATAGTGAATTCCAGGTCAACCTGGACTAGAGCGAGACCCTACCTCGAAAAAAAAAGAAAGCTACTTAGTAGAGAGAAAGCTTGCAGCTCAATTACAGCTTGGAGTTCATTTATCTGGAGGCTGAGGGGCCAAGGGTATAGTGTTAATACCTAGTTTTCCCATTTGAGGAAGATGCTATCTTTTCTCCAATGTGTATTTTTTGGTGTCTTCGTCAACAATCAGGTGGCTGTAGTTGCATGTTTTGATATCTGGGTTCTCTGTTTCATTCCATTGATTTATATGTCTGTTTTTGTGCCAGTACCATGCTGTTTTTATGACTATGGCTCAACAGTATAATCTGAAATCAGGAATGGTGATATCTCCAGTAATGTTCTTTTTGCTCACGATTGCTTTGTCTATTCAGGGTCTTTTGTGCTTTAACGTGAATTTTAGGATTGTTTTCTCTATTTTTTTTTTTTTGTGAAGAATGGTACTGGAATTTTGATTGGGTTTGCACTGAATTTGTAGATTACTTTTGGTAGAATGACCATTTTCACATTAGAAATTCTGATCCATGAGCATGGGTGTTCTTTTCATCTTCTAGTGCCTTTTAAATTTTCTTTTAGTGTTATAAAGTTTTCACTGAAGAAACCTTTCACATGGTTAGGTGTATTCCAAGGTGTTGTAGTTACCTTTGTGTTGCTGGGACAAAGCAACTGACCAAAAGTAGTTGATGAGAGGAAAGGAGTTATTTTGGTTTACAGTCTTGAGGGAAAGCCTTATGATGGCAGAGAAAAAGAAGGCACATCGGAGGCTGGATATCACCTCCTTGCCACAGCAAGTAGAGAATAGCAGCAGAAGAATGAGCTGAGTTCGGGCAAGGAGGAGCTGGCTATAATACCCATAAGCCCACCTCAAGAAGCACACCTCCTCCTAGCCTGCACCTCCCAAATTGCCAGCAGCTGGGAACCAAGCAGTCAGAGCATGAGGAATTTATGGGAGACACCTGACCCAAACCACCACAGAAAGCGTTTCTTTTCTTTTTGAGGCTACTGTGAGTGGGATTTTCCCCACACCCCCTTCTGATTTTTCTCAGTATCATTGGTATTTAAGAAAGCTACTGATTTCTGTATGCAATTTTCAGATGGTGCTACTTTGGTGAAAGTGTTTATCAGCCTTAGGAGTTTTCTTGTGGAGTCTTTAGGATCTCTTAAGTATAAATTCATACCATTTGCAAATAAGGATACTTTAACTT